>APFE030889869.1:21288-111804 GCA_000404065.3 Pinus taeda | reverse complement strand
TAAATTATAGTGCAGAAAAGTTCACGGAATTTTATGCAGAGAAAGGTTTATTTCATGTGGAGAAAAGTTAATGGAACTTTCTGCAGAGTAAAGTTTATTTCAAAAAAAAAAAAAAAGTTCATGGAATTTTATGCAGAGAAAAGTTTATTTCATGTGGAGAAACGTTCATGGAATATTCTACAAATAAAAGTTTATAAAAGTTTATTTCATGTGGAGAAAAATTCACGTAATTTAATGCAGAGAAAGGTTTATTTCATGTGGAGAAAAGTTCACGGAATTTTATGTAGAGAAAAGTTTATTTCATGTGGAGAAAAGTTCACACACTTTCATGGTTGGTTCATGGTATAGTCCGACAGTTTTTGGTCCTATGGTTTTGGTCCGTGGCATTGCATCCAAAAGTGTTGACCCCTAGTATTGAGTTGATGGTATTGGTTTGTTATGGTTTTGGCCCGTGGTATTGGTCCATGATTTGAGGAAGAGCTTGCCTATATAAAGCAAAGGAGATCATTTGGCTTGGGTATGATTTTGGGTTGAATATATTAAGATCTGAAATATTGGGTTATTGTTTCAAAAGCTCGATCTATATGAAAGTAAAGCGGAAAGCGAATCTGTGAAGGGTGATCTCTCGAGTGCTGCAGCTGCGGAAGTGCGGAGGCGCCACAGAACGCGCAGTGCGGAGACACCACAGAGGCGCCACAGAAGGCGCAGTGCGGAGACGCCACAGAGGCGCCACAGAAGGCACAGTGCGGAGACACCACAGAGGTGCCACAGAAGGCGCAGTGCGAAGACGCCACAGAGGCGCCACAGAAGGCGCAGTGCGGAGATGCCACAGAGGCGCCACAGAAGGTGCAGTGTGAAGACACCACAGAAGGCGCAGTGCAGAGACGCCACAGAGGCGCCACAGAAGGCACAGTGCGGAGACGCCACAGAAGGCGCAGTGCGGAGACGCCACAGAAGGCGCAGTTCGGAGGCGCCACAGGAGACGCCACAGAGGCACCACCGAAGGCACAGTGCGGAGGCGCCACAGAAGGCGCAGTGCGGAGGCGCCAGAGGAGACGCCACAGAGGCGCCACTGAAGGCGTAGTGTGGAGGCGCCATTGAAGGCGCAGCTGCGGAGGTGCGCGGTGCCACAGAAGGCGCAGCTGCGGAGGTACATGGCACCACAGAAGGCATAGCTGCAGAGGTGCACGGCGCCACAGAAATTGAAGTGCGTAGTGACGCAGGCCAGAGAGAAGGAAATTGCGTATCTGTCTTAAGATCTTTTGTTGACTGATTTTTTTGTTGATAAGGTGTTCTGGGTTTAGTTTACTGGTATTGTGGATCTGGTTATCTGGGTGACTTACTGGTACTTAATGATCATTTGATGTTTATGGATCCAGTTTGAAAATTTATGAAAAGTGGTCCTTGAAAGAAAAGAAGTAGGGGGTTGTAGCTCCCTTCTAAGAGAGACTGGAAAACGAGAGAGAGTTGTAGCTCTCTGTAGGTTGCAGCCTGCGTACTGGTAAAGGACTGCACTAATACAAGACCATTTTAAAAGGAGTTTCTAATTTGAAAGAAGATAGAGACATATTGCAGCAGGTGGTTTTCACCCACATTGGGTTTCCACCTTATATCTGGTGTTCTTTGATGTGACTGTATGTTTTTCTTGCTCATTATTTTATGGTACTGATATGCAAAAAAATAAAAATTCAAAGGGTAAATAAGGAAGATTTGTTAAAAGAACTAGATAATACTGATTCACCCCCCCTCTCAGTATTATTTTCAACATACATTCCTTGGGTGAGGAATCTTAGGGCTTTTGGTTCCACCTATTATACCTTGATACCCAGAGAAAAAAACCCGGTGCAAGGAGTCACAAATGTATCTTCTTGGGTATTCAAACACGTCTAAAGCATATCATCTCTATGATGAAGTGAATAACAATTTTATAATATATATAGATGTGATATTTCTTGAATATGTCAAGAATGATGATGTTGTTGAGTGACAACTTGATCGCTTGGATATATTTGAACATGAAAAGAATTTTCAAGATTTTGATAATGAGATTCCACATCTTGAAGGGGAGATTCCTATATTGGATCAATTTGTGGAATATTATTCTAAAGCACTCTCTGCCCCGCATGAATCTCCAACCACTGATGACACTTTGAGGCATGTGATTGACAAAATTGGAAGACTAAATCTTGATTCATCCCCATCCCAATAAACTAAGTAGCCTAGTCCATCTCAGAAAGGTTCTCCAAAATGGCTTACGAAGACACTTGAAAGTGTTCATCTTGATTAGGTTGGAAAGAGAGGAACAAGAAGCTCAACCAGACTGGATGGAGCTGATGTAGATAATCATGATTCACCAGTTGATATTGATGTTTCTTATTATTGTGAACTAAATTTGTCTACAAATTTCAAACCAACTTCCTTCAAAGAAACTGCTTCCCATTATGAATGGAAAAAAGCGATGTGGAAAGAATATGATTCTTTGATAAATAATGGTATTTGAAGCTAGTTGATCCCCCATTGGGAACCAAACCAATTCGCTGCAAGTGGGTCTTCAAGAACAAGTATAAAGCAGATGGCTTACTTCACAAGCACAAAGCTAGGCTTGTGGAAAAATGTTTTTCACAAAACGAAGGGGTTGACTATGAGGAAAATTTTTCCCCCACAACAAAATGGGCTACCATTCGAACACTCGTTTCCTTGGTAACTCATAACAGCTGGAAAGTCCATTAAATGGATGTAAAAACTGCTTTCTTGAATGGATATTTGAAAGAGAATGTTTTTATGACCCAACGTGAAGGATTTGTTGTGAAGGGTCAGGAACAAAAATTATGCAAGCTTGTCAAATCCTTGTATGGGCTCAAGCAAGCACCACGAGCCTAGTACGAGAAGTTAAACTGAGCATCTTCTAAAACTCAACTTCAAACATTATGATCTTGATGATGCGACTTTGTTTGTCAGGAAGTTGGAAAAACAATTGTATACCTTTTGGTGTATGTAGATTATCTTCTAATGACATGGAACAATGAGAGCTACATTGCATCCATAAAGAAATAACCGAGGAAATATTTTGAAATGATAGGTTTGGGTTATGTTCACTACTATGTTGGTGTTGAAGTAACTCAACATCTAAATTTTATATTCCTCTCTCAAAAGAAGTACAGTGGAGATCTGTTGAACAAGTTTGGCATGGTTGACTGAAATCCTTTCCCTACTCCAATGGAATAGAACTTAAATCTCACATCCACTGAAGGAAAATAATTTGAGGATGCAACATAGTATAGAAAACTCATAGGAAGTGTCAACTACCTGACAAGTTCGAGACCAAACATTTCATTTGTTGTTGGAATCCTATCTAGCTTTATGTAAAATCCTTGTGAGGGTCATTGGCCTTCCGAAAAAAGAGTTCAAAAGTACTTGAAGTGAATTCAAGGCTTTGGAATCAAGTATATATAGGTGGGTGACTTCATCTTGATTGGATACTCTGATTCAAATTTCTATGGAGATAAACAAATTGGGGCATGTACATCAGGTTATGTTATGAGTCTTGGATTAGGAGCTACCTCCTAGAGGTCACGCAAAATATCATTTCTACAAGATTCCATAACTAAGGCAAAGTATGTGGTAGCAGCTGAAGCAACGAATGAAATTATGTGGCTCAGGAAAATTCTAGAATATTTGTAGGAGAAACAAGTGCATTCAACTCATGTTTTGATTGACAACACTTCTGCAATAAAGTTGGCCAAGAATCTGAATTTCCATGACCAAACGAAGCACATCAATACAAAATATTATCTGATTCGACATCATGTTGAGGCAAAAAGAATCCACCTATGACATTGTTCCACAAATGAACAGATTGCAGACATCTACACCAAAGCACTGGGAAGGGAAAAGTTTGAAATATTCAGAATGATGCTTGGACTCACCAACATCCCTTCAAATTAAGGGGGGTAAACATTGACACCTAATCTTGGGATTAGGTAAATCCATGTAAATATTATAAATAGAAAAATAAAGAGAGTTGGAAGATGAAGAGACATTCAGAGATGAGAACCCATTGTCTCCCTCTCCATGTATATATCTATGTTCTATCATAATGTAGATGCAACAAATTCATTGGGAGTTACCCTCCTGGCTTGACAAAAAAGATAACAATAAAAAATATTTTGATACATGGATATTGAATAAGATCTTGATCATCTGAATTTTCTTCTTGGATGATCCATGTTTTGTTGTTTTTCAACCCTTGCATGAGTCATACTCATCTACTAATCTTCAACACCTATTCCATTATTGCTTGTGGATACTATGTGATGAGTTATATTCATAGTTTGTCCTACATTATTTTTTGTGTGGATCATTTCTCTTCATTTTGATTCCGTGCATTCTACTCCCTCCCAAAATTTCCCATAGTATAATTGAAGTGTATATGCTTGGCCTAGTGTACTTCTTAACATTTATAGCAACTAGATGTTATAATTGTCTAATCAATATTATTGGGATGTATTTCAGTTAATAATCTTGGGGATCATTGTTTTTGGATGCCTCGCATTCTTGATAGCCAAGACTTGTGTTCATGAGTGGAGAGATTTGCATGATAAGAATATGATCTAGGGACTAAATCCTTTTAAATTAAGTTGCTCTAATTCTTTTATTAAGAGGACACTTTCTCTTTTAGTCTTTTACATATTTGTTCCTTCTCATTTATTTGTTTAGGCAAAAATTTCTTTACCTTTTTGCTCCTTCTAGTTCAAATTGGAGAACAATAATAGTATCTTCATTTGGAGTCTTGTATTGGAGTTGTTGCATCAATTGAATTTATCTCTTCCTAAGAATCCTAATTTCCTTTTATTATTTTTTATGTTATCCTTCAATATCCACTTTTGCTTCAAGTTCTTTAGCCTCAACAATGAATAGTATTTCACTTATTTCTTAATCGGTCACACTTTCATTTCTTTCACTATCACTTGGAACCTTTGAGCAAAAGTTCCATTTCTTTATTGTTTTCTTATTCTTTTGATATTTGGGTTTAAATCTTGACTCATTGTCACCTTCATTCATCTTAGCATTAGGAAATTTAGATGCATAATTACCAATGGTTCCATATTCAAAACATTTGAAAGGAAACTTACCTTTGAACTTGTTGGTTCCTATCTTGAGTTCTCGAACAAAGTTGGATTTGTTGGAATTAGAGTCTATTTAAAGAAGGTGGGTTATAATATTATCTTATTTTATCTCTTCATCATGGTTTCTCTTAGTATTTGATTCATCAAGCACGTATATATTATTAATAGTCATATGTGTTGAATTTGGTAGCATAAGTGTCCCAAATTATCTTATCTTGCAGTTGGTCGAATCCTACAATAATTTACACAAACGATGGATGATGTTAGTGATCTAATATGAGCCAAAAAAATATTTGAACTATATGGAAATAATGTATGAAACAAAATTAAACTGAAAAACGTGAAACAAGCACATGGAGCAAAACAAATAAACAAAGAAATGGGAAAAGGGTCCTCTTTATTAATTGTTGATGGTAGAAGAGTTACAAATGGACTTTAACGAAACTTGAAGAGAGATTTGAGGAATGATTCTCAATGTATATCAGTAAGGATTTCCCCTTCCCAATCTATTTTGCAAGCTATTTCTCTCTCAAATAAGCAAAGAAAAAACTCTCACAATGGTGGAATCCTCTTATTATTGGAGTACTTGATTTCTTGGAGCAATTTCGGTAGAATAAAAATTCATAACTTATTCTTGTTTTTGGCCCTCAATCCCCTTGGATTTATAGAAAATTTGAATCACTCTTTCCATTATTTAGCTCATAAATGAGATAGAGAAAATAGGAGAGACGAGAGGACCTCTTGGGGGCTTCCACCATCCTTCAATTAAGGTTTCTTGATCCTCAAGGTGAAACTGGTCAGCCTTTCCATTTCAGGGAATAATGTTTACCTCACAAAATGCATCCCCTAAGGTGTTGACTATGCTTTTTGCAACCCTCATGGCTATCGAATAAAAAACCATCACTGTGTGTCAAATTTTCTTTGGAGCACCCAAAACGGTTTTTTTTTTAATAAAATTTAAGAGAACCTTTGATTTTTTCTCCATAATGTTTTCAAATAGAATTGTGTCATCTATACATGATAGTTACTGACTTTGAGTGCCAAGTTCTATGCACAAATGGATGTACCATTTTTCAGAATAACAATTGCACCTTGATGTATGAGGTTAGGAGAAAATGTATAGCCAAAATACATCACATTTTGTTATGCCTAACAATGACTCCTGGTAACTTCCTTAGAGAGAGAATATCGTTGTGGAGATTATTTGGGGAAAAAATGTTACTAAGAACCCAAAGAAAACCATGCTTAGAAGAAATGATTATACAAAAGTGTCTAAATGAGGTAGACATGTCCCATGCTAGTTATGATGACTTTGAATGAGATATTACAAATACATAAGAAAACCTTGTAAAATCAATGTTATAGTGGTTTATGCATTTTCAATTGAAGAAGATAACTATTATCACCCTCAAGGGATTCATTGTAAAATAGCCTAAATTAGGTGTGCCCATGCATCAAATACAAAGAACTATTGAAGGAGGTGTGATATGAACACATGGGTCTTTGTCTAAATGAGAGAACTACAATAGTCATAAATTATAATACACTAATGATTTGAAAAGTTGTGTTGGGCTTGATCATTAAGGGGGATCATTGAAATCAATGGGAAATGAGGTTTCCCAATTTTCCAACCCCAAAGAGGTGGGGAGAAACCAAGGTACTGCTTCAATTTTGGAAGATGAGATGGGTGTTGAAGTCGATAGAAACGAAGCACTAACTGTCCAAAAAATAGTTCCAAGAAATCCATATGATGTTGAGGTAGGTATTGAAACATTATGGGCCAAAGTAATTATAAAAAATATTGAAAATATAGGAGGGATATTTAAAAATGTCGAAGATTGAAGCTATAATGCGAGTGGAAATAGTCAAAATAAAATATCTAAAAGATGGATCCTTGGATTCGAGAGGATGTCCAGGGGAGGTATGTACATGTTCTGACTATCACATAGGATGGGTGAATAAATGGTGATGTATGATGTCGGTATGGGGTGAGTAGAATGTGAGATCCAACCAAGGGTGACTAGGAACTGCGCTTGGGAAATTAACACAAAAATATGAGTGAGAACCCTTTTCTAGAAGAATATTTGTACACTTGTAGAAATAATTTTATAACTGGTTCTGGATGCACAAACACAGAGATAGGTGCCCCAAGATTATGGTGTCATGGTAGTATAGGAGTGCTAAATCCCACTCGTTAAATGAGCTAGTGGTGACATCATCATCAAAGGAGGCTTTGGTTCATTTTTTATGGACTTCATTATGCTAGAGAGATTCTCGCCAACTTTCGTTAACATTTTCTAGTTGTTTGAGTCATTGATCCAAGGCATAAGTATATGGGAGAAGCTTGATGACCATGTGTAATTTAGGGATATCGCATTAAATGAGGAGTATGGATTTGATTCCATAGACTAAGTGGAATGGGGTAAAGCCAGTGGATGTTTTAACTGAGGTACGAATACACACATAAGGTGAAGAAAATCATGTGGTGCCAATTAGTTTTAGGTTTGTCCACCATACAATACAACATTGTTTTGAGGACTTTTTTTACAACTTCTACTTGACCACTGGATTGGGTGTATTATGGGGAAGAACTCTCATGATTATACCCAATGAGTTGAGATAATTCTTGAACACCTCATTCAAAAAATTCTTATGATGGTCAAAGACAAGTTCCTTAAGGATGTAAAAATGCATGATGACAATATTAAAGAAAAATTGAGTAGTGGTATTGATAATATTGTTGAATGTGGGCATGGATTCATCCCAATTAGTGAAGTAGTCAATAACAAATACAATGTACTTGTGGTGGTTTTTGGATGACGTATTATAGGTCATGAAATCAATGCCCTATTTGCAAAAAGGGTCATCTGCAATGAAAATATGTAAAGGAGAAGGAGGGTCTCTATCTTTATGGGCATATCATTGGAAACATTCCAATCATTTAACTACTTGGATAAAGTCGTAGAAGAGAGTGGGACAAAAATAACCAGTGCAGAGAATATTTTGGGCATTGGCCATTCTAAGAGGTGGCCACTGCATTCCCCCATGTGGGAGGCATTTAAGACTTGCTAAGCCTCCAATAATGAAAGTCATCAATGTAGAATGGTGGAAATGCCTCGATGATATATAACATCTCCTATGAGGAGGTAGTGTTGTTCTTGATGGAAGATGCGTCGTTAGTCATCGCATGATATTTGAGTATTGAAATTTTGGGTTCATAAATAGAGGAGGATGTTGTCATACCAAGTGTCATCTATTGCTATAATGATTAAGTGTTCATTTAGAAAATAATCTTTAATAGGAGACCCTTGAGACTCTAAAGGAAGATCAACAATGAAATCAAAGAATGAGGGATTGTTCTTTTAGGGGAAGCAATTTAAAGGTCAAATTCTTGCAAAATAATGACCCATCGTTGTATTTATCAATCATATATGAAAAGTAAGAAAGTATGACATGGGATTGATACTAGAAATGACAGTGGTGGTTCAAAGAATGATGTAATGTTGAATCTTTTGTTTGGAGTGGACGAGGGCTAAGGTGGTCCTCTCAGCTAGCTCATAGTTCAAAGTAGGCCATCTATGGTTTTTGTTAACGTAATAGATGGCATGTTCTATATTATCAAGGCCATCCTAGACTAACATGTTAGTGATGGCTAAATCAAACAATGAGAGAAAAGGGTGCAGTCCTTATTGTAGCTAGGAGGACTTGCTACCGATGCTTGAAAGTTGAGATATTGCATATTTTAAACCTTTGAATTATTTTTGAGGTTGTTGGTCCCATTCAAATGGGATATCCTATCAAATAAGGAAGAGAAAACCATGGATGCATGTGGCATAATCAAGAATAAAGTGATGTAAGAAATTGGCCTTACCATGTAGGCTTCATAACTTCTTCCAAGCTTTGGGTGGTGGGATTTCACAGGTGGCTTTTACCTTCAGTGGGTCAACCTAAGACCTTTCTAGGAAATGATAAACCCCAGTAGTTTCTCAACATTGAAATAGAAGACACACATGCGAGGATTCAAGTGTAGGTTTTATTGTCGATAATGTTGAAACATAATGCAAAGATCTTTAATCTGATTTCAGAACTTTTTTGATCGAGCACTGAGGTTGCCTAGGTAGGTGAGTATAAGATGAGCCAGATCATGAAAACTGTAGTTCATAGCCCACCAAAAAGTGGCTCTAGCATGAAAAGGGCATAACTTTATATGTGAAGGTACCTCAAAGGGTAGTGAAAGTAGATTTCTACTTATTTGTATGGCATATCTAAATCTAATTATGGCCTAGAAAGGCATCCATAAAGGACAAGGTTTCATGCCCATCGCAAGTGTCGATAAATTGATTAATAAAGGGTGTGTATTATGCTTGGAGTAGGACTTGTTAAAATCACAGAAAAATTTACAAATATATATGGTTCCCTATTTTTTCATGATAGGTATAAGGTTGGAAACCCAATATGTGTAAGTGATAGGGCAAATGAAACTGTCCTTATCCAAGTTTTCAATTTCAAGTTTGATTGCTTCTACTTTGGATAGATGGAGTAGGCGTTACTTTTTCCTAATAGGGTAGGCATCAAGCCAAGTGGCAATGTGGTGCTCTATAATGGTAGGGTTGATTCGAGGAATTTCAAAATATGACCAAGAAAAAATGTCCCTAACTTCTTGGAAGAGGGATTTTTATAAGGCAACTTCTTCGGGTGAACATGCTACCCCCAACGCGATCTCTTCATCAATGTCAAGCTTGATTGATATATCTACCTTAATGGTAGGAAAGATACTAGAAATGTTCCCTTATTCAAACACATTGAGCACTGGCATGGGATGCTTGAACCAGTCTACATGGATTGTAGGCATGATACCTTTGGCTTCAACTAAGTAGATGGTGTCAATAGACTCAACATTCAAGGTGAAATAATTCTATGGTAAGAAAAATAATGATGTCCTATGGTAATTTGGTTTTTTTCATGGACTCAAGGATATATTCATTGGAATGAAAACTAATTGAAAAAGGTGATGGGGGTGTTGTGAGGTCATGATGTTGGGATTAACACATGGAAGTATTAGTGGACATGTGGGGGTATGAAATGGTACTAGCTACAATGGATCCAAGAGATGTTGAAAAATCATAAACATGTTAGTCCATGCATTATGAGATGGTTCTACCTTCACTTTGGGTGAAGCAGTCACAACATTGTGGAAGAAAATGACTTTAAATTCGACTTTAATATTTATTCATCAAGTAAGAAATTTGTGGCCATAACTTCCTATTACTCTGAGGCAACTATGACTATCTAAATCAAAGGTGATTAAGCTGGAATCTAAAGGATCAATAATACCTGACACAAAAAGGAGTGTTTTACACTGAGTTAGACATGATTGAAAAAAATCCAATGCAAACATGGCTAATGGAGATTATTCAAGGGCATCAAGAATACTATAGTTAAGATGCCTTCGAATTATGGGTTGTGAAATGTAACAATCCCTTTACGATCTTGAAGACATGTTCAATAGTAGGTTGTTGTATAGGCAAAGGTGGAGGAGCTATTACTATTATGGGTATTTTCAATGTGGATGGATTAGGCTTTGGAGGGCTTCCATAATCACGAATTTGTGATTGTAGCAAGACATCCATTCCTTTCATATAGATATCCTAACTGGTGGATTTAGTAGAGCTTCCTCTACTTGGTTTTGATATGAGGGAGGACCAACCTCATGTTGAGTAGTTATAAATCCTTCATGGGGAAATGGATTTTTTATATAGTAGGTTTTTGATTAGCTTCCCCTTGGACCTCTCCTCTCTCATACATTTCAGCTTAGATTGTTGAGGGAAATGGAAATTATAATTCGCATACTCTCTACAAATTACACAGGCATGATTAGTCCAAAGACAAGTTTTCTTGTTCTAATTTTGGGGATCAGTAGCACCCTGGTTTTGATTTGGGTTCCATTGGGGAATTTCCCATAGTTTGCATATATGGTAGATACTAAGGATTTCCCCTTGGACTTATTTTCCTCTTAGATTATTATTCCATTAATTTTTATTAGCATTGGTTGGATTTACTGTATTGAGTCTTCGAAATGACTGTTGTTGTTGAGGGAAGGAAGGTTAGACAATATCTACTCCCACATTGTTTTGAGGCAAGGGATTATTCTATGGTGAATATGGGAAAGGAATGTATGGATTCCCTTGGGGAGCGTTCACATAGGTACGTTGGTTGGTGGATCCCCCTTCTAATGTGCATACTAGGTTCTAAGTATTTTGCATGGGATGGTTAGGAGGAGGTGCAGGTCGGTTGGGATAATATCCATCATTTGATGGTGTTGGTGTTGTGGATGTCCAAGTAAATGATTGGAATGATGGTTTCATACCATAAGAAGTTCTAGGATATGGGAGGGGATTCCCTAGTTGAGAATGGGTAATGTTCTAAAAAGGATTTTTGATAAGAGTTACGAGATAACGAGAATTCACGAATTTTAAAATTCATTGGAATATGAATGGTCGAAGGAGGATGAACACTTGGAAATAATGAGAGGGATTGAGATAGTGGAGAGAAGAGATAGGGTTTGAAGCAGAAGAGCAGTGTTGGGCACTATGGAGAGGTGAGAGGGGGGGGAGTTCCACTCCCTCCTCTAGTCAGGCAGTATCTAACAGATTGAAGAAACCTCTGGAGGCTGAAGATGGGGTTTCAGGAGAAAGGAAATAGGAAAACAAAGGCACTCAGGGGTAGGAAAATATGCAGGAAGGAGCTAGTAAAGGAAAGAAAATAAAAGGAGAGAATCAGAATGTTGATACCAGAAACAGGACTAGACCTTATAAGCCTAAGGCAACCATCATACCCCGAGTGGTGTTAAGTGATCCAACGATACAAGCACACCGGGATCACATGGCGAACTATGCAATAATTTGTAAATTCATGGGGTTATGGCCTATGGAGAAGGCTTTACAGGCATGGATGAAGAATCATTGGAAACCTAAGGGGGGTATAGATCTGTACCTTGGATCCAAGGGTTTCTTCACTGTAGTTTTTACAAACATTGACTATAAAGAAAAGGTGTTTGAAGGAGGGCCATACTTCTATGTAGCTAGTGGCCTCTATATGCGGCCTTGGGTAATGAATTTTGTCCCAGAGTGTGAATCATTCACATCGGTCCCAATGTCAGTTAGGCTATACTCACTATCAATGGATTATTGGCAGCTGGAATCATTAAGAGCAATAGGAATCAAGTTAGGGAATTTTGTTAAAATATTAGAGGTAATTATGCAAGGGAAGTATACCTCCTTTGCCCGTATATGTGTAGAGATGGACCTCTCTAGAGGTCTACCAGATGAAGTAATTCTAGAAGTTTTTGATGAAGAATGGGTGCAAGCAGTGGACTATGAGCATGTCCCCTTCAGATGTCGAAAATGTCCTGAACATGGGCATCTATTTAGAGATTGCCCCTTAAATAGAATGGAAAACAAAACTAAAGCTACCTCAGGGAAAGAAACTGAAAGCTTTAACAAAGTAGGAAAAAAAAGTAGAGGAGTGAGAAGGTTCCAAAAAAAACCGAATGAGGAAAAACAACTGAATCAAAATAGCTACAAAGTATTAGAAGAGGAAGAGGGGCAAGATAAAGCAAACTAGACTCTGGAGGACAACCCTGTAGAGAAGGAAAAGGAAGACATCATGGAGGACACACAGGAAAAAAACAAAAAAAAGGAGGATCTCATGAACACTATGGAAATGGATAGGGATCAAGAGATGACCCCTAGTGAGGTGGGAACAGAGGACCATGAATTGCAAGATATTGTTGAAAGGGAGCATCTAGATTTGGAAAAGTTTATGGAGCAAGAAACCACCAAAGGAATGGACTCGCTACCACAAGAGGAATTCAATACGATGCAATAGCTATTCCTATGGAGAACCCAGGTGAAAGGTTCAGGAGTCAAAAGAAGCCATGAGAGTCAGAATAATGAAGGAGTGAAAACAATGAAGGCAGCACTGGGATTAGCTCCTAGGAACCCAGGCAGGAAAAGAGGCAGGAAACAATAGAATGAGCTACAACTAGAGTGTGGAAAACTAATGATTAACTCAGGTAAGATGAAAGATCTAGCTAGTTACTCATTTACAAATCTTTCTCAATGAAGCTCACAACATGGAATATCAGGAGTCTAGGAAATAAAAAGAAACAAAGAAATCTGAACAATAGAATGAAAGAGGAAAAACTAGACTTGATTTTCATCCAGGAAACAAAATATTCAATGGAAAAATAAGAAAAATACACAACAAATGGCTGATTGAATATGAATATCTAGAAGTTAAAGAAAATAAAACAGCAGGAGGAATTCTTACACTTTGAAACCCTCTGTGATCCAAACTTAGACAGGAACACAACAAATTACAAAGATAACCATATACACAAAGATGCAGTGGAAATAATACTTCATTTCATTAATGGAAAATACTGAAATATGCTTACAACCAAAAATGGAAATAAACCAGCTAAGGCGATGGCAGCTTATCTCTGAGAAGAGATGTGTGGCTACATGCCTTTGAACTGTGTTACAATGAGGCTCGAACGCCTATTTATTGTTTAGAAACAATGGAAAACCCTTCACATTCCAAAACCTGACCCTAGAAGATGAAACGCCAAATTGTGGGCCTCGTTTTTGGGTAAGTTGGTACATCAACTTCCCGGGGTCGCAAATTGGTCGTACTATCTCCGTTTGGTGCACATGATAGCCCATTGGAAATATCTCTACGAGTACTACGATGGAAAAGATGATTTTTAGACAGAAAAATCATTGGTGGTAGATTTCCGAAAAGCTGTCATTTAGGGCTTCAAAACGGCTCCGGAAGTTTAGGACCTGAAAACTGCTAAAAATAGTAAATTGTGCTATAATTAAGGAAACTGGAAAAATTGAAAGAAGCACTAGAGGGGATCCAAGTGGAATTAGTGGGTGGCCACCAATATCCACCTGGATCATTCCTCCCTCCTTAGGAAGCAATGGTCCCCATTGCGTTGAGTTCCTCCATGAGATGAGGGAACTTCTGCTACACTTGGTCCCTGGTGAGCCACTTGCCCTGGTGAAGAAGTTGTCCTACTTTGACAACTCGATACAGTTGGATATTCTGCTGGTGAGTGTGCTTGATCTGTGTGTCCATGATCTGATCAGTTGCAACTTGTTCCATGCAAACTGGATTTAACTCTGTGGGTGTGAGTTGTTCTGCAATGTCGGACGTGTCTAGTAATGGCGGAAAGTATGGCCGAAGGCGGTCGACATTGAACATCAGGTGCAGGCCAAGGAATGGGGGAATGCTGAGCTCAAATGCATTGTCTCCCACAGCCTTGGTAATGGTGTAAGGGCCATATCGAAGTGGTCTGAGTTTCCGATAGGCTCCAGTAAGGCGTTCCTTTTGCAAATGCAACCAGACTTTGTCACCCACCTGAAACTTGTGTGGCACCCGATGTTGATCATGTCGTTGCTTGTACTTAGCATTAGATTTCTCCAGAATGTCATGGACCTACTAGAAAATATGTTGGATGTGCTCAATGAAGTTGTTTTCCTTATCTGTTTCGGACTGGACATGAGCAGAATCTACATGAGTAGTTGCAAATGGCATGGCCACATCGATGGGACATAGTGGCTGGAATCCCAAGCCCACCTAAAAAGGGTTGTGGCCAGTTGAGCTGTGGAGAGCCCGGTTATAGCTGTGCTGAAAATATGGGAGGCTCTTGTCCCATGTGCGTGGATGCTTTGAGTTGTACATGCGCAGAATGTGTATGATCATCCTGTTCACAACCTCTGTCTGGCCATCAGTTTGAGGATGGAAGGCTGTGGACTTAGTGAGTGTGGTATCCAGTATCGACCAGAGACTGGACCAAAATGTACCGAGGAACCTACTGTCCTGATCTGAGATGATAGACTATGGGATCCCAAAGTGTACCCACACTCGTTCAAAGAAGAGTTTAGCAGTGGCTTCTGTTGTGATACTCTTCTTGCAGGCCGCCATAATGGCCATCTTTGAGAACCTGTCGACGACCACAAAAACATAGTCATTTCCATGCTTAGTGGAAGGAAGGCCTGACATGTAATCTATGGAGATGGATTCCCAAGGATGATTAGGGGTGGGCAGTGGGGTATAGAGGCCTTGCTTCTTGATGGTCGGTTTGGCAATGGCACAAGCAGTGCATGACCTGATGTACGTCTCGACATCCTGTCGAAGATTCGACCAATAGAAATACTTCTGCAGTACTGCCAACGTTGTTTCGACCCCAAAATTCCCAAAAACCCGACTGTAGTGTGCTTCCCAAATCATCTTGGCATGCTCGCTTGAAGGAACACAAAGGTGACCCAGGTGGCATAACAGACCATCCTGGAGGTGAAAATCTAGAACATGCTAACCCTCCAAGAGGTTCTGGTATGTGTGGCCGAATTCCGGGTCGCTTTTGTAGAGCAGTGGCCAATCAGAAGTCTCGTGCCCACAAGAGTTGAGCAAGCTGGTTGACACCATGATCAGTGGTCGACTGAGGAAATCGCAACATTATTAGTGCTGCTATTCTTATACTTGATATTCAAATGGAACTATTGCAGGTATGTGGACCACTTCTGATGGCGATCATTCTGCAATTTCCCTTGGTTCTGTATGAACTGCAGGGGTCGGTGGTCTATGTGAATGACCGTTTCCTTCCCCAAAATGTAATGCTTCCATTGTCAGTAGGCCTGCACAATGGAATACATCTCTTTATCATAATTGGGATACTTTTGGACTGTGTCTAAAAGTGTTTCACTGTGATATGCCACTGGATGTTCGTGTTGAGTAAGGACTGCCCCAATAGCATAGTCAGAGGCATCTGTCTCGACCTCAAATGGTTGTTGTAAATCTGGTAACGCGAGTACTGGTGCCGTGTAGAGGCGATCTTTCAACTCTATGAATGCCTTCTGCTGAGATTCAGACCAAAATAATTTGGCCTTCGCTCCTCCCTTGGTGACTTGACTCAAAGCCCAAGTGATATGAGAAAACCCCAACACGAACCTATGGTAGAAGTTGGCAAGACCTAGAAAGCTGCGGAGCTTTGTCAGAGTGGTTGGAGATGGCCAATCCCGAATGACTTGGATCTTGGCTGGATCCACATGCACCCCTTGTTCATCAATAATTTATCCCAGATACTGAACCTGGGTCATGCCAAAAGTGCATTTCTCCAAATTGGCACATAGCTTGTGTTGCCGCAATGCTTGGAGAACCTGTCGGATGTGGTGGAGGTGCTCTTCCCAACTCTGGCTGAAGATCAGAATGTCATCCAAGTATACCACTACAAATGAGTTGGTGAATGGCCGCAAGATGTCATCTATTAGCCTCATGAAGGTTGCAGGAGCATTCGTCAACCCGAAAGGCATAACCAACCATTTGAAAAGGCCCTCCTTGGCTTTGAAGGTAGTTTTCCACACATTAGAGGGTTCGATTTGTACCTAGTGCTATCCTTACTTTAGATCAATCTTGCTGAAATATTTTTCCCCCTTTAGTTGGTCCAGGAGGTCATCAATCCGTGGGATCGGGTACCTATTACGGACAGTGATCTTGTTCAGCGCCCGATAGTCAATACAGAGTCTCTAAGTCCCATCCTTCTTATGTACCAACACAATTGGGCTCCTGCAAGGTGATGAACTCAGACGAATGTGGCCTTTCTGCCACAGGTCTTGAATCTGCCTCTTGATTTCATCATTCTCCAGAATGGAGCACTGATAAATTGGTCCATTTGGTAGCGACGCACCTGGGGTCAGATCGATGGAGTGCTTGACCTGACAGTGCAGAGGAACCCCTACGGGGGAGGTGAAGATGTCCTCGCACTCCTCCATGACCTTGTCCATCTGTATTTGTCGGGCAGAGGGGCCCTATCTGGAGGTTTTGGCCACCGTCTTCTTCTTTCCTTGAGGGTATATCGTTAGGAAAACAAATTTTCCAGTTTTGGAAATGAGCTTACTACATTGTTTTGCGGTAATCAAAGGGATGGCCATAGGCAGTGCTACCTCTGGTATCTTGTACAACTGATTTCCCAATGTAATAATAACAGCACGGGGCCTTGATTCATACACAACATGTCACTTCCACAAGTATGGTTGTCCTAATAATACATCACAAACTTCAAGGGGAGCAATGTCACACAATACCTCATCTGTGAAGGGCTTGATGTTGTATGGAAGGCGACACTATTGGCTTACGCGAAGATCCCGTCCTTGGTGCAGCCACCCGATGGTGTACGGTTGTGGATGTGCTATGGTTGGTAAACCCAATCGCTTCACGACCTCTGCTGAAATGAGGTTCTTTTGGCTCCCGCTATCAAAAATGAACTGTAGCGGGGAGCCCCTTACCCACATCTGGGAGTGGAAGAGACGCTCCACCTCCTCTGGATCTTCGGGTTCATCTTTCTGGATCTTGGCAGTAGCAACAGTGGTGTTGGGATCCGTATCAATGATCTTCTTCCCTTTGTCATTCCCCTTGTTGGGTTCTGACTTAGAGTTGGAACTTGCATCTGATTCTGAAACCTTTAGCTCAGCCACCAGTGACTGCTTCGCCCAACACTCACTTGTGTTGTGAGTGGAGATCTTATGGAACTCACACCATTTTCCCGTGTCCTTTTTCGGCTTTGCGGCACTGTTCTTTTCTTGTAGCTTTGGCGGGTTGTCCTAGGTTGCCCCGCCTTGGCTTTGTCCTTTGTTCTGTGGTTTTGGGGAACCTTTCCCTTGCTTTGGATTCGCAGATCCAAAGTCTCGCTTCTTTTGTTTAAACTTCTGCTCGATCTTGACGGCATATCGGTATGCTATGCCGAGAGAGGAGATGTTCATCTTCCTGGGTGTACTTGTGCAGGCAGCTGCGGTATTTGAGTATCAAATGCTGCTCCAAATCCTTGATACCCAACTTCGTGCGAAGGGTATGGAAAATATTGGTGAACTCCGGCACATCTTGACCCCTTCCCTGCCGCAACATGGTCAACTTTATGTATTCATCCTCATAGCTTCCAACAGGGTAGTATTGCTCCTTAATGGCGTCTCGGAATGAATTCCAGGTGGATGCGGCTGAAAATAGCGAGCATGTAGTTTCATCCTTATGCTCGCAGTAGGTTTCCCACCAGTCCTTGACGTGGGGGGTTGCTTTGAGAAGAGCGAAAACAATGTTTTCCCCACTCGAAAATTCATGAACAGAGAAATAACCCTCTAGCAGATTTAACCATTTATCTACAACATCTGCATCTATCTGACCCTCGAATATGGGGATTTCAAAATTAACTTGTACCTTAAAGGGTGTGGCATCTCCAGAGTAGCTACCGGAAGTCGATGTGTCACTTTTGGGTAGCTGCTGAAGGATTTGGGCAAAGCTGTCCATCATCACGTTCCATTGTCACTCGAGGGCTTCTTCGAGCAATATTTTGATAGGATCTCCTGCTCCCTCGTCTTTATTCTCATCCGCCATGGGAGGCCGTTCGGGATTTGTGAGGCTAGTCTTGCAAAGGTTCGACCAGCTCAAGCCCTAACTCCTTATATCCCGACCTCGTTGGGGACATGCAAAGAAAAACAGAGAAAAAACAGACCGCTCTGATGCCACTGATCCAGACTTAAACAGGAATGCAACAAATTACAATGATAACCATATACACAAAGATGCAGTGGAAATAATACTTCATTTCATTAATGGAAAACACTGAAATATGCTTACAACCAGAAATGGAAATAAACCAGCTAGGGTGATGGTAGCTTATCTCTGAGCAGAGATGTGTGGCTGCATGCCTCTGAACTGTGTTACAATGAGGCTCGAAGGCCTATTTATTGTTGAGAAACAACGGAAAACCCTTCACATTCCAAAACCTGACCCTAGAAGATGAAACACCAAATCGTGGGCCCTGTTTTTGGGTAAGTTGGTACATCAATTTCCCGGGGTCGCGAATTGGTCGTACTATCTCCCTTTGATGCGCATGATAGCCCGTTGGAAAGATCTCTCCGAGGACTACGACGGAAAATATGTTTTTTAGATAGAAAAATTATTGGTGGTAGATTTCCCAAAAAAACTTCGTTTAGGGCCTCAAAACGGCTCCGGAAGTTTAGGACCCGAAAAACTAATAAAAATAGTAAACTGTGCTATAATTAAGGAAACTGAAAAAACTGAACGAAGCACTAGAGTGGATCCAAGTGGAATTAGTAGGTGGCCACCAATATCCACCTGGATCACTCTGAAAATAGGAGACTTTGATGTTGAAGCATCAAGAAACTACCTCTCAATGGTTAATCAACCTTTGAGGGACAAGGAAGTTTATTTGATCACAAATTTTTATGGTCCACAGAAGCCTGAGGAAAAACTTAGGCTTCTTACCTCACTTGAGGATCTAAGAAACAAACAGTCAGGCATTCCCTAGATTTTGGGAGGGGACTTCAATATGATCATATCCCTTTTGGAAAAAAAAGGTGGAACTAGAGCACTAGGCAGAGACTCCATAGAATCTCAAAATTTTATAAACAATATGAGGCTAGTAGACACAGAAAAAAGTAATGGAATCTTTACCTAGAACGATAAAAGGGGAGGTGAGTCCCAGGTGGCTTCAAAACTTGACAGATTTATAATCTCGAAGGACCTTATCCTTACAAGGCTTGACCTATTAGTAAGGACACTTCCTTTTGGGGGCTCGAATCATTGGCCTGTTCAACTTGAAGCGTCCTTTATAGGAACTCCAAGAAATAGACCTTTCAGGTTTGAAAACATTTGGCTCACCCATCCAGACTTTATCAGCAACATTGAAAAATGGTGGACAGAGGATATGCATGTTCAGGGCACTAAAATGTTCCTCCTACATAAAAGATTGAAAAATATCAAGCACAAGCTTAAAGTTGGAATAAGATTGAATTTGGAAACATTTTTGAAACCAAAAAAGCTGTTGAACGGAAGATACATGAGATCAACCAGATCCTCATTATAGATGGCTTCAACGAGGGGAGAAAGAAACAAGTAGAACACCTTCAAAAGGAATGGGAAGAGTTATGCATGCAAGAGGAGATTTTCTGGAAACAAAAATCAAGGGTACAATAGTTAAAAGAAGGAGAAAGGAACACGAGGTTTTTTCACAAATCCACCATGGATCGCAGGTCTCATAACAGGATCTCAGTCATCAAATATGCTCAAGGTAAGTAACTCAATACCCACAAAGAAATAGAAGCAGCTCTGGTTCAACATTTCCAAGGCATTGGCGAGGAGCCTCTCTTAGATAGATCACAGTTCATCAAGGACATAACAAAGCACATTCTGAAGCTTGTGACAAGGGAAGATAATTATAATATAAATAGGTGTGTGAATGAAGAAGAGGTCAGTGAAGTTATCAAAGAGATGAAAAATGGGAAGGTACCAGGTCCAAATGGTTTCAATGTTGACTTCTTCAAAGCATGTTGGGGAATTGTTAAGCAGGATATTCTTGACGTGGTGGAGGATTCAAGAAAAAACACAACTGTATTGAAGGCCCTCAATACCTCTTTCATATCCTTTATCCCTAAAAAATATAATGCAATGACACCAGACATATTCATACCAATAGCATTATGTAACGTGGTGTACAAAATCATTTCCAAAATAATAGCCAACAGGCTTAAGCCCCTTCTTCCGACTCTTGTTTTTGTGGAACAAACTGGTTATGTGGAAGGCAGACAAATTCTCGACAACATCATTCAAGCTCATGAGGTGGTTCACTCACTTAAAAGCAAGAGCCAGGCAATTATGATCATGTAACTTGACCTAGAAAAGGCTTATGATAAGTTAAGTTGGACTTACATAAGAAGAGTTCTTATAGCTTATGGCTTTGACCATAATTGGGTACGATGGCTTATGGCCCTTGTAACTACCTCAAGCTTTTCGATACTGGTTAATGGCTCACCATCCAAAACCTTTAACCCTTCAAGAGGTCTCAGACAAGGGGATCCACTCTCACCCTTCCTCTTTATTCTCATGATGGAAGGGCTTGGAAAAGCTATCAATTCAGCCAAAGTAGAAGGTAAAATCCAGGGTCTCAAACTCAACATGAATGGAGAGGCTTTAACACATCAACAATTTGTGGATGATACCATGATGTAGGGTATACCTATGGTGAAGGAAGCTCTAGCCTACAAATAAATCTTGAAAGTCTTTGCAATGGCGGTAGGCACCGAGGAAAGCCTTACCAAATCAAATATTTTATTTTTTAAGACTAACATTGCTATTTAGAGAAATATATCTAGAATTTTAGGCTTTCAAAGATATTTGTTACCATCGAAATATTTGGGAGCAAACCTCTGAGCAAGTCAGTTTCGGAATCAGTGATTAATAAGCTACATGACAAAATTAGGAAATGGACTACTAGGCCTTTGAACTTAGCAGTAAGGCTAGTGCTCTCAAAAGTTGTCCTTCAAATTATTCCCATTTTTATGTTCTCAACCCTTCTAGCTCCTAAAGGAATCATGAATCAGTGCAGAAATATCCAAAGAGACTTTCTTTGGGGCAAAGGGGAGGAAAGAAAAAAATAGGCCTTGGTGGCCTAGGAAAAGATTTGTAAATCCAAGACCCATGGTGGTTTGCGGCTGGATGATCTTGAAATTCTAAACAAAGTTCTGGGGGCTAAGTTATGATGGAGATGGATAAAAGATTCAGCTTCCTCTTGGGCCTAAATTCAGAAATAGAAATATGCAATCAATTGGCAAGACAATGACCACATTAGAATGTCTAGGGTCATTGAAGGCTCCCACATATGGAACAAAGCTTGGGAAAATAGAGCCATTGTGTAGAAACATAGCTTCTGGGAAATCAGAGATGGAAACATTCTTTGGTTCTAGGAAGATAACTGGCAACATGATCCTAAACTGTTAAAAGAAGAATTTTCCAGTCTCAAGAACAACACTGACAATAAGGGGTTACATAGGGTAAAAGACTTCTAGGATCTGGAAAGAAGGGAAGAAAAATGGAGATCATGGAAGACTCTAGTTTATAGTGAGAACTCCCCGTTGAAGGCACAAGAAAAAGCTTTATTGGACATTCTGGAACAAAGAAAGATTTTGACTTCAGCTGATTCAGACCAGTTGAGATGGGGCAATAACAATGAAGGTAACTTTAACCTCAAAGAGGCCAAGCGTATAGCCCTAGGACTTGACTTCCCAAACCTTGATGGTGTATGGAAGGACATATGGAAAAACCAAAGTTGGATGAAAATTAAACTGTTCACGTGGTTAGTGCAACATAAAAATATTTTGACCTAGGAGAATATTAGGAAAAGAGGGGTATATGGTCCATCCAGATGCCAACTATGTGAATCACAAGAAGAAACCATGGATCACCTACTCAACCTCTGCCCTTTCACTTCCACCTTGTGGAATGGAGTAGCTCCAATATTACGACAAATAGATAGGGACTTGGGCAGCATTACCGACACTCTAAAGAAGTGGAGAAGAAATTTCTCTGACAATGAAAATATCAACGAAGCTTGGGAATTAGCTCTAGACTTTCTAATATTGGATGTATGGAAAGAAGGCAACAATAGAATATTCAAGAATAGGAAAGGTTCTCCCTAGAACATCATGGCTCAAATATTAAGACAACTCAAGGAGACAATAGGAACCCTCATTAAAAACCCCCTTGAAGAATGACCTAAAGATAAGGATGTACAGATTCTTCTGTAGTTGGGTCTTCAGGGGCTTAACCCACTGGGTAAGAACAGGAATGTAAGTCATATAATCAATGATAAGGATTTTTGGTAGCCTCCCCCTCAAGGATTCTCAAAATGCAATATAGATGGGGCCTCTAAAGGAAATTTGGGTATGGCGGGGTATGGAGGAGTAGTAAGAGATGAAAATGGGTACATAAAAACCCTCCTTCATAGCCATTTGGATAAAGCCACTAACAATATGGTAGAGCTTATGGTCCTTGAGAAAAGTCTAGAAATCTTGAAGAACTCTAATCTTCAGAATATCATAATTGAAGTTGATTCCAAATTAATTATTAATTTGGTTAAGAGAATTTGCTATGGTTCTACTCCAGAGAAAGTCTCGAAACATTGGCAGCTTCTACAAGTATATCAACAGATTCATTCTCACCTATAGAACATGAGAACCATAATTTTTACTCATGTGTGATGTACTGCCAATAAAGTAGCAAACTTACTTGCTAATGAGGGTGTGCGCTCGACCAAGGGCAATAAAGTTTATGATTGGATAGAGATACCCCAAGGCATATTGAGGGAAGAATGTCTCAGAAAGGTGAATGTGAACAGGGAGCTCTATCAAAGTAGGGGAAACTGATAGCATGTTGACTAAAGGTATCAGGGGAAGTTCGATCTTTTCTGGTGAACCAGTGCATGGTCATTAGGGCTGCAGGAGAGATGGAGAAACAAAACTCGTCATTGGGCAGATGTCAATTTACACCCTGCACTATTATTGAAAACTAAATTCTCTACTGAAGATTTAGCTCTGCCTGCTGTTGATTTAAAGTACTTGTAGTTAAGTAGATTCATGACAGTCATATGGAATTCAAAAGGAAACTTGCAAGGTGGTTACCTCGCACATCGGACCTGAACTAAACCTAAATTATGGTGGTAATTGATTTCGGGTCCAGACTCAATGATATCTTTTGTGCATGTTTAGCTTCTAGGTTGGAATGGGTGGATTTCAGGTGGATGAAATGCGCGAAGTTTATTCCCCCATTCAAACTTGAAATCTGTATAGTTTGGTTTCTATTTCCTCATCAAGTCTGATTTTAGAATCAAAGAATATGCCTTTTTTCACTCCGATATGCGCCTCATCTGTTAGATCTTCGAAGACATATCAGACAGTCCAAGTGTTTGTCGGTAGTTTGAGGGATTCAGAGTTAGGTTTGTGGGCCCATGGCCCAGATGTTAAGCCTTTGGCTCGGTGTCCTAAGCCCTGAGCAGATAGGTAACTCTATGACCCTCAGGTCCTTTGGGTTTGTTGTAATATATGTAATATGTTTCTCTATTTCGATTGAATAGAAGGTACAACTCTTGCTTTAGCAAAAAAAAGATTGGGTAATGTTCCCAATCAACCCATTAACAATTTTCAATTCCTCTGATTTATCTTAAGTGAAAGACTACAACTGTGGAGCATTGGTAATAACAGAGTGGAGGTACCTTGACTATGTGTAAATGAGCTCAAAATGTTGAGATTTTCTAATAGTCTCTTCTTCAATTTGTGGAAAAGTGTATGTGATATCTTTCCTAATAACATGAAATGGTGATTTAAGGAAAAAAATAAATAACAAGAGCAAGTGAAACATCCACATATAAAGGCTACAATACTTCTTCCATTCATTAACATGGTCTAAAATATTGGTGTAGGTAGTCTATCTAAAGTGAGTTACCAATTCCATCCCTGTGTCGTTCATATTGGGAGCTGAAATAATGTGAGGAAAGATGTAGCTAAAGACTAGAAGATGTGATGGATCCTACAACTTTGCTAACATATCATTTTGCAACAGAGTTGGTGAGGGTGCATTGAAATAGTTTCAACCTAACTAAGTACTCAGTAATGTTATTATATTAAGACCATAAATGGAATGTCATCACATGGTTAGTGGGTTCATCTCCATATTTACCTTCAATCTTTGGAATATCCAATAGTAATTTGGTTAGCATTGACAACCATTGAGGATCATGCGCAATAGGGTATTTGTGAATTTGTAAATATTTGGGAGGTTAATTAAACTACAAATGGCACTATTCCTAGTGTGGAGTGAGGTGGTAGTAGTGGGGTGGGAGGAGGTGGTGGAGGGTTGGTGTTGGCCATTGTAGTATGACTTGGTTGGGATGTAGTAGCATTATTGTGGGGAGGACTGGCTCCTAAGAAAGTGGCAGAAGGAATGGATATACCAAATAGAGTAGATGGGATCCATGAACATGTATATGGACATCTAACTAGTGATGGTGGAAAAACTATTACTCCTCCTGTTAGGGGTGAAAGGCTTGGAAAGCACTGAGAGAAACGAAGATATAAGGGGTCCCCTATGCTGCCCAAAATATGTGTGCAAATATTGTGAAGGGGATTTTTTTATCAAACCAAATTATTCACATACATAAGACAAAGTGAACAATAAATGGTTAATTTTCCGTTTAAACTCTTTAATGTGTGAAACAATCAACAAAATTATTTGTGAGGTTTTTTGTATGATAAAAGATCCTAAAATACCTACCATCCTTCCTCTTAGTTAGTAACTGGACTCTGCGAAGGCTTTTACAAGGGTACTAGGGACACGTCTGGAAAGTACTGGTGATGTTTCCATTAGCCTAAAAAGAAACCAAGGTATGGAAGATGGTTATAATGATGAGTAATAGGGCCATGTCTTGAAGAAACTAGTGAAACTTCCAACCATTGATCCAAATATCCTCCAAGTGAAAGTGCTCCTCACACCTGCTATCTATAGGGAAAGCTTCCCTAAGATTTTTCCACTACGTTATCTATGCCAAGTGGGAATGAGAGAATATTATCTTTTGGTTAGAAATTTTTGACCAATCGCCACTATTAAGAATCGAGAGATACAACAGGGCTACTAAGAATCTGTTCTCTAAGCCTTACCCCCTTCATGGATTACTTCTCATCTCTGACCTTTTACACTAGGTGATTTAGGACTTTGAGTTCCCTAAAATGGCAACTTATATGTTTTGAATGTAAACAACCATGATAGATATTGGGATGCCTACCCCCATGGTACTAACCTGAACTAATAATTATTTTGTGGCTCCTGTGGGGAAATTAGGTCGTTCAAGTTAGGTTTGTTTTTAAATGGTATTACTTTGCTTAAGGTGTGCCAAAATGTAAATTCAAATAAATTAAGGATAGATATTGCAAGATAACATACCCTTTGCAAAAAGTTTAAAATAATTTAGCGTGTGTTGCAATTGTGTGTTCAAGGTGAATGGTGAACATGCAAAGTGTTTGAATTGCAACAATTTCGATATGTGGTGATTCGTTAGAAATCCACCTATTTACACTATGTGATGTTGTTGCTAGCGAAAAGAAATAGATATGTGAATAATAGATTGCTTATTTTCCTAATTATGCTAGGTGAGCATATAGGAACATGGAAAACTTGGTGCTTTGTGAAAATTTTTTGATCCCACACTGGATCACCAAATGGTGCAAGGGGCCAGAGCCTACTCTCTTTTTTACTGACACCAAAGCTTGGTCCTAAAAAGGACTTTTTTTGCAAAATGATAAAATATGTGCGGAGATGGGCCACTTAATTCCTTCTTAGTTAACCTATGTGTGAATTTCAAATTAACAAGGTGATGGTAGGTAACACTTTAGAAATGTTTCATATCTCCCACAGATTCACCAAATGGTGCAAGGGGGGAGATCCTATTGTCTTTCTTAATCACACTACACCTAGTCCCAATCTACAAAAATTTTAAAGCAAAATACAAGCATGGCGATACTCTACTATAATAGTTAGTAAAGAAAAATTAAAGCCTACCTATCATATAAAATTTTTGCAGGAGTGTAGGAAGGTCACTAAAGGCTTCCAAACACTTAGGAGAATGAAATTATAATGAGAAAATGGTTCTTTGTAAGCTTTGCGGGTTATGGTCTTAAAATTCATGATTCCTCATGATTGTTCCTGCAAAAGTCATGAGGGCAGCCTAAAAAATTAAAAACAAAGACTTTAAGTTTATGTGCGGGTCTAAGGGTGACCTATAAAGCTACACAAAAATTTAATTGACCATACCAAATAGAAAAATTGTGAGCAAAGGACTACAATTAACCAATAAGATCAATAAAGGCAAGTGGTAGAGTCGCTATTGAATTTGGTAGAACAAGTGTCACAAATTCACCTATCTTGCAGCTGATTGAATCCTACAAGAAGTTACATAAAAAATGGATGATGTTAGCGATTAAATATGAGAAAAAACAATAATTGAATTATATGGAAAAAATGCATGAAACAAAACTAAATTAAACAACTTGAAACACGCACATGAAAGAAAAACATTAACAAAGTAATGGGAAAAGTGTTCTATTTATTGATTATTGGTGGTAGAAGAGTTGCAAATGGACTTTAAAGACACTTTAAAAGATATTAGAGCAATGGTCGTCAATGAATCTCAACAACGATTTCCCCTTCTAAATCTATTTTTCAAGCTCTTGCTCTCTCAAAGAAGCAAAGAATAAAGTCTCACAATGGTGTAACACTCTTAGCATTCGAATACTTGATTTCTTGGAGATATTTTGGTAGCATAAAAATGCATAACTTCTTCTTATTTTTTGTTTTCCAGATCCTTTTATTTATACAAATTTTGAACCACTCTTTCCCTCCTTTGGCTCATAAATGAGATAGAGACAAGAGGACCTCTTAGGGGCTACCACCATCCTTCAATTAAGTCTTGTTTATCCTAAAGGTGTGGTTGGAAAGCCTTGCTATGTTAGGGGATAGTGTTTACTTCATGTAATGTATCCTTGAGGGTCGACTATGCTTTTTGTGACCCTTGCAAATATCAAAGAAAATTTCGTGAGGGTGTTTCCAATTATCTTTGGAGCATCTGGCGGGGGTTAATCTTTTAATAAACTTTAGGAGACCCTTTAAATTTGTTTTCAACTAGAAATGTGCCATATATACATTCTTATTAATAACTATGAGTGCCATCTATAGTGTAAAAATGGGTGTACCATTTTTTCATAATAACAAGTACTAAGTATTTTGCTACTAGTTTGCTTGTATTTGATTTTTGAATCTTACACCATTTGGATATAATTTTTTTATCAAAACATTGATCACATATCTAACTAACACTCTAGAGTTTATGCTTTAGTCCTTCAATGTACAACACATATTATGCTTTAGTTCTTCCATCATCGTTGGTTAACATGCATTTTCTAATGATTTTGGTGGATGCATTGTTTCCAAAATTTACTTTACCCCCATCTATATCCTTAATGTTGATGAACTTAATTTGATCCCTTATCACGTGTCTTGAATAACCACTATCATCAGACAACTTATGCTTTCGATTCTAAGCATATAATATATGACAACAATTATCTTTGTTCCTTATCTTAGGTGGGTGGGTTTCTTTCCAACAAGTATTTTCCTTATGACCAAATTATGAATGACATAGAAAACAATAACTAGAAAATAATCCATGGTACTTGGATTTTTTCCTCTTACTACTTGTTTTTGTCTAAGCATATTCTTGAATTTTCTCAGTTAATTTCATTGTTGCATCTACCTCTTGCTTGAGATAGTCAACTGTGTCATTTTTATCCTCTGAATACTTTTCTATTTCTCCCACCTATTTATTGACTTCATCAAGTGGATTTATCAAGAATTCATTCTTTCTATTCACCTCCGGCTCAAATTCTAGAAGCATAGTAGATGTTGCATCTCATATTTTTTTTTATTCATCTTCCTACAGTTACCTATTCTTAAATATTACCTAATCTAATACTACTTGTTGGCCCAAAGTTCACATTGAGAGGGAAGTGAATTAGTTTGAGATAAAATTCACCATTTTATACCTCTTCTTAATCACAAAACCTTATAGTAATGAACCATAAGAATTATATCATAAACTATCTCAATGCAGCATCATATCAGTAACATATCAAGAAGAAATAAGAAAAAAAAGAAGCCAACACATCACAAGGAGACATTTTTTTAGGTGGAAAACTATACAAGAGAAAACCACCACTATTACTCTTCTTCATCTTCAACTAATTATATCAATTTGTAGGCCCCAACCTGTTGGAGGAAAATACCCCCAAAAATTGCAAGATGCCAGTTATGGTATGCTACAACCTAATTGAGGAACCAACCTTGAAAGATGCAAGTAGTTTCTCACTGTAGGCTAAAACATGAGTGAGGATTCAACCTCGATGATGAGCAAACTCCAACCTACTCTACGCTTCAATTTGATTAAGGCTCCAACCTTGATAATAAGCGAGATCAAACCTGCTCTAGACTCCAACCTAATTGACGCTCCAACCTTCTTCTTCAGCTTTTTTGTGAACCTCTATTTCATCTCATTCTAAAACTAGATCCATCATTACCATATGTTACTAAATTAGAAGAAATATCATAATATGCTATTTGTTTTCATCATTACAACCTGTACCTTCATCTCAAACTACACAAACCGTCCCTGCTACAATCATTATCACTCCAACCTATAAGCACTATAATTTTCATAATCATTGTCACTATAAACAAAAATCACTCCTTATGGTTGTCATATTGTTGTCCATACTTTGCTTCAATGATTTAGTCAATCTAGTCATTCAAATCCCTTTTCAAAACTAGTTTACTTTATGTATCCAAAACACATGCAACATGATCATATACATTAAAACAAAACATAAGATATTTTAGCCATTAGATAAGAGTCCAAATAGCATCAAACAACTCTAGTTAGATTCATATCTAAGTCTTGATCATCCATATTCTTTCAAAGCTCATCCAACTATAATTTACCCAACCTATACACTGTCGAGGGTCAAACTCGTGATAACCCATACATAGTACACACATCCTACCAACTCCACTCCTTGGTGTGACTTGCAGCACATGCAACACCAATTTAATTTAAAGTAATGTCATTGTATAGAGAAACCCATATTGATCTACCATGGCAAACTAATCCTCTATGCATCAATATTTTTTGGCTCATAACACTAGGATCATCGTAGCTTGAATATTTACATTGAATCTCTCTAACATAATAATTATATAAAATGAGGTAGGGCCCTGTCAACAAGTCGCTTAGAACAAAAAATAATGATATGGACCTATGGCCTCACCACTAAAATCAACCTTCATTAACACAAAAACAAACTGATCTTAGTTGACAAGAACTAAATTAAAGAGTCATTACTCACACATAACGGCAAATAAAACAATATGATTTTTCATTGGTTTGAGTTTAATCAATGTTTCGTTGTATCCCACGATCATTTTTTTCACACCAGTTGAGCCACACACTTATATATATAGTTAGCATGAGGTCCCAAGATGGTTAAGTTGACTAAGGGCTCCACGAAATGGGGTGCAAAACTTAGACCATATGGCCCTCATAAATGTTCCATAGGACCTATTCTTCAGTTGGCAGTTAGATTTTTATTTGGCCCCAAAAATTGCATGTGATCACCCCATGTGATCTGGGAGTTATTGGCCCTTTGCACGATAACACGAAAATGACATCATCATGCCATGTGGTCACCCAAGATCATGGCATGAGTCACTTGTTTTATACTTCTTTCTAACCTAAATGTGCCAAATCACCTTGCCACATGGAAGCACCTACCGGTGTCATGTCATCCTATTGATATATGAAGCCATGTATCAATTTCTAATAAGTCCATGTCATTATCCAATAGAACTCTACCACATGTCGCCATTCAATTGGTCCAACCAGGATGTTTACACTTTGTACAACTTCACCTTCATTCAACCCTTGACCTATTGTAGGTGTCATTGTTAAACCTAAAATATGCATGACATTTAAATATATTAAATGGTGTGCAACTCCACACAATCATGGCTATTGATATGATCTATCATCCACAAATTTGCTTCAAACTTGTCCATTGTTTAAAACATCAAATTTATGGGTTTTGGCACCAAATTTTTATTCCCTCAATTAATGAAACTTTGATTTCCATAACTTCTCATATGAGGGGATTTTTTTGAGCAAGATATACCATTGGAATGGTATCAATGAGATCTATGAAATCAAGTTATTTGTAGGATATTTTGAGAATCATTACTGTAACACCCTCCTCCCATGTCTACCCAAGTAACCATCTAACTGGGGTAAACATGTGATGAAGAGTTACTACAATATGATTCAACTCCTTATGTAATAGTTAAGTAAGTGGAACTAATGGAACACAAACAACCTGACCTTCTACACATGCGACAGAAACCCCACAAACCATCGAACCCATCCAAGTGACCAACCCCTGAGACAAATTGACGTTTTGTAAGCATTGAAACATCAATCACTCCCTTAACATGGGCATGCATGCGATCGTCAGCCTCCAGTCGCTCCCACAACAAGGCATGCATGGAACTAGGGACTTTTCTAGGTAGTTGTGTGCCAGCAACTCCAAATTTTGTGCCAATGTTTCAGGGCAAGGACTCATGCCACTACCTAGAATTCCATGAAACTTCTAGAAATGAAAGGTAACCTCAAAAACATGATACAAATACAAATATTTTAACAAGGAATTGACTAGACCCCTACTAGCCATGACAAGAATTTCATCAAACATGTAACAATATGCATCCTATAGAGTTAAACAACATATCTGAGCATGGGGGTCTCAAGCTTATCTAAGAATCACTAAGAAGCATTATTGCATCATCACAGTAAAAACATTACCATCTATTAAGCCACACATTCATTGTACATTCAGTGATTAACTAAAACATGATGAGAGCCATATATTCACTTTCAAAAAACTCATTCATGACCAACATATAACCAACATAAATATCAAGGATATAAAATCCATATAAGCCACATATAAACAAGTATATTTACCCATAAAATTCCAAGGACAAAGAGAGATCTTATTGATGATTGCATAAGTTGACCAGGTATGCGACTTCCATGAACCACCCAACCATAAACTAGGCTTAACCAAATATTTCTTTCAACCAGTCACCCATGTGCCATATTCCAAGCATGAATGTGGGATCTCATAAAAAAATCAATCAAAACCATCCAGGGATTCCAGAGGCCAAATCACCTCAACCCTCAACTAGTGATTCCAACTCACTGTTATACATCACTAACCGTCACTAGATTGGTCTCTACCTAAGTTGTTGAGGGCTCTAGAGAATTTGTTCCGACTAGGGATTCTAGGATTAGTAACTCAACCCATAGTTGTCATCAAGATTCTAAAGTATTTGTCCAACCAGGGCTTCCAAGACAAGTAACTCAACCCACCAAGGGCTTCCAAAGTTTTTTTCCAACTAAGGCTTCCAGTACTAGTAATTCTACCCAATATATTACATGGCTTCTAGATAATCTGTCCAACCAAGGCTTCCAGGAACTAATAACTCAACCCATAACCAAAGGCACAAAAGAACCAACCAGAAAACAAAATTAAAACACACAACAACATGGCTATCTAGGAAATGACAAGGCTAGGAAAAACCATTGTCAATCTAGGCAATCTTCCATGCCAATGACAGATCATAACCAAATAACCACATGCATATGCCGTGCATGCCAAAACTAGAAAGGAAATCATACATGCCACTCGGTACCTGCAAGAAAAATATGTTGTAGACGATGATCCCAATTTTGTCTTGCACTTTCATTTTTTTCCTTTTCCTTCTTACCTCAAATCCAAAGTATGCCACACTCCTCCAAGGATTCTCCAATAAAACTCTAAGTGTCCAAGAGTATGAGAGAGAGAGAGATAGAAAGAGAAAATGAGAGCTCCAAAACTGAACTAACCCAAAAAGCCATGAAATGATCCTCAAAAGCATTTTTATTAATGAGCCCTCTATTTTCTTCATTTTCCCATTATTTTCCTTCACTTTCATCCTCACATGTAACCAACCACCTTTCAACTTCCTTTTCTCCTAATTTTCATTATTTTAATAAATAAATATCAATAAATTCCATTTTGCCTTTCCAAATCCTTAGTCAATTCCTTTGTTGATTTCCATAGCCATTAATTAATCACAAGTGATCCCCATCACTATGTTTCTGCCCAACATTCAGCTTAGAATACGTTTCCCATGACCAAGGTCTTATTTTAACTTTATTAATTTTTACATGGATGTTTTACTAGGGTTGTTACAGAACCCTCCCCCTTGGTGGAACACCATCCTCAGTGTTCAACAACACCTACAACCACAAAACAATTGTAAACAAAATGTACTACCCATGTAGCTTTATAATGTAGCTCATTGCAGTATTTACAATGATCAACCTCTTAAGAATAAAACCAACATGAAAACATAAAAATCATGAAAACCATAAAGAAATGACACCCATACCACTTATTGGAGCTTTATAACACAAATTGTGGTGGTATTTACATCCATATACATATGTACATATACCAAACATTTTCTCAACCAACGAATAGAGAATGATACATAGCCTGCATCTAATCCTCCATCTCCCATGTAGCTTCATCGGGCCTAGAGTGCTTCCAATGCACTTTAACCTACTCAATTACTTGGTTTCAGAGCATGATCATATTTATTTGCAATATACACTAAGGTTCTAGCTGGAATTCTCCTTTTGGCTCCACCTACAATACAAAATAGTAAATTATATGGTTAACATCTTTAACACATTTCTTAAGCAATGACACATGGAAAACATCATGGAATTTCACTATCGGAGGTAGTGAAATTCAATAGGCTACTGGTCCAATCCCTTCAAGAATATTAAAAGGTCCATAAAACCAAGGTGCCAGTTTGGTATATGATCCAATCTGCTAGGAGCTCTTATTGGGCTTGATGCGCAAGCACACCTATTCCCTAACCTGAAACTCCTTCAACAACTTGTTATGATCTAGATAACTCTTCTATCTATATTGTGTTTCCTTTAGATTCTTCTTGATTACATTCATTTCCTACTCCATTTCTGCCAACGTATCCATTCCTATCAATACCATGTTAGGTAGATCACTCCAACTAATAGGAGTATTATAACTCCACCCATAAAGTACCTCAAATGGACTCCTCCTCAGTGACTCCTAATATCCATTGTTATAAGAAAAATATACCAGTGGAAGATAATCTTCCCACTTTCATTTTTGATGCATCACATACATCCGTAACATATCCTCCAATATCCTATTAACACTCTCTATCTATCAATTTGTCTGTGGATGACAAGTTGTGCTAAAGGCTAACTCTATACAAAAACCTACAAATAAATCTTTTCATAACCTAGAAGTGAACTTCACATCCTGGTCTGATATGATCTTCTTTGGTGCACCATGCAACCTCACTATATCCCTGATTAATACATGTGCAACATCATTAGCTAAATAAGTAGACTTCACTGGAAGGAAGTGTGCTACCTTAGTCAACTTGTCCACAAAAACCATAATCGAGTCATGTTGTCTATATGTCCTTGGAAAAACTGTGATGAAGTCTATGGAAATGACCTCCCATTTCTACTTTGGAATCGACATTAGATATAGTAACCCACTTGGATGTGTACACTTTTCCTTTACCTATTGACAATCTAATTATCTAGCCACAAACTCTTCCACTTATTTCTTCAAGTTCGTCCAATAGTAGAACTTCTTCACCACTATCAATGTATTCTGATATCCTAGGTGACCTAAATATTGTTTCAAATGAAACTCTCTCAAGATAATCTTCTTTATCTCATTTTCATTTGGCAGATATATCCTATCCCTAAACTTGATTAATCCATCTATTGTGAGACGATAGTCCACATCTTGTGAACCTGTACCTGCAATTGTACCTATACCTATTCCTATACCTATACTTTGTTGTAACTTGTTCTTGAGCTCCATGTACTTGTTATCATGCTAAACTAACTGTAAAATTTGAGTCTATAAATTTGTCCCATAAGAACTCATAGTTGTTATGTGCTTCACAAGTATCCACCTAATAATTGCATTTGCAACCCTATTCTCTTTACCTTTAATGTACCTGATCTCAAAGGCAAACTCACTAACTATGGCTAACCATCTAGCTTACCTGGAATTCCAATTCAGTTGGTCAAATAGATACCTCAATCCACTGTGATCGCTCATTAGTAAAAATATTCTACCAAGAAGATAGTGCCTCCACATCTTCAATGAATGGATGATTGATGTTGGCTTAGGTTGGGCTGACCTGGGTTCAATGTTTACTATGCACCAACAAAACCCTCAACCACTGGCCCTCTCAGAAATGACCCACAAGGCAGACCACAGTCTCACCCGAAGTGATTATGGGGGGTTGCAGAACCAAGTTTTTGCAACCTAAGAGATACTCCGATGCGTCACTCTTGTATTTTCTTATCTTTAACACTTACTACTTCGCATTCAAAAAATACGTCTCACATATACTTTACTTCAAATAATTACATTTATCACTTAAACATATCATAAACATTCATAAACTTTATAGTAATAAAATACAGTGCAGATATTGAGAAAATAAACACATGTAGACACAAATTATACTGTGGTTCATCCCAATGCGAGACTAGATCCACAAGAAATTTTTCTTCTAATATAGATTTTGTATAACAAATAGTTCTTGGCCTACCCGCTTAGTTGCAAGCCTCTTGCACACTCAACTACAGACTTAGGCCTCTACGCACTCAGTTGCAGAGACTTTCCTTCACCACCAAACCCAATCACACAAACTCAAGCATTCAATACATGATTTTCCATAATAATGATGTTTATTTCCTTTGTTTTTATTCATCCCTATATACTATTACATAGAGAGATTACATCACTACATTACCATGGACCACATACCATGGTTTCCATAATACAAGGGACTATGGTGCAAAACCCTTCAACTTATACAATATTATATGTTTTTACAAAGAGGAAGGGGATTCGTCGTGAAGGCCCCATACTGCACAGTGAGTTTGATGCATGGTCCTTATGTTCTCCATTGCTCTGCTATGTGGTCCACTTCATACTTTGTACTGCGTGTTTTATCCCCAAAATTTAGCTTCCTTGCCCAAAATTTGGCCAAGTTGGGTTGCACCCAATAGGCCACCAACACTCACTTATGACTCATCCCAAGTCACTTAGCTGTTGTGCCTAATATTTTCTACAATGTTGTTATAGGCCTATTTGAACTATTGGAACACTTCTATCATCTGTTTATCCTTCTTGCATTCTTCCTCATACAACGCTTCTTTTACATGCTCTGCAACCTTTTGTGGCAATGTTTCCTCCTTCTATCGAAGCTCCTAAATCTTCTCATCTACTATATGGGAGAGTTTAAGGGCATCGTCATGCCAAGGCTGACTTATGCCTATCATTGTCTGATCTTCAATATTTAGCTCTTCGATCCTCTTTCGCAACACCTTTGTGTCATTGATATTTGCGAGCTTATGCGATATAGGTAATGTCTTTGCAACTACTCCACTTTCCTCTAACTACTATTGCTTCTGTTGCATCTCCTCTTGTAGTTTCTAAACATTTGGATATTCCTATAGTGAAGTCCAAATATGAATATTCTCATCTTTTATTTTGTTGTAATCCACCAATGCTGCGGAGATGCTAACCATGACTAACTTTAGGTTAGCCTCCCTCTAGTCTCTTACATCCTACAACGTAGCTAGATGCAGCTTCAATTACAACTCACTGATTTTGAATTCATATCCAAACTGTGCCATGAAAACTTTATCCTTCTACTCCTTGATTGCAAGGCTAAGCTTCGTAACCTTTTCTTCTACTAATTCCTCTTAACAGACTTCCATGTCTGAAATTACTTTACATGTTATTTCTACTGCATCCTTTAGCTACTAATATTATTTTTCTATATAATTTATCTCTTGTATTATTTGATTGAGCTTACGGGATAGTGAAACCTGCTCCTTTTCCACTTGTATGTTGAGTTGTGACATGCATTGTTCCCTTAGATTTAACTCCTCTATAATTTCTTCATGTAGCTTACGTAACCTTGGCATGGACACTATTGTGATGTTCATGTTTATATGTCTCCACTTCTTGGTCTGCTGCTGAGTTTCTATTGACTTGAATTGTAGAGCCCTTGTGGGTATTCGTGTCAGCCTCACTGCAATGGTAGGCACTATCGGACTTCCTTCTGTAATCCTTTCCTGTATTTGTGTGGCTTATATAACAAATAATGCTAAAAGATTTAACTCCACAATCCTTTCCTGCACACCTATGGTAAGATTGTCGTAACGATCTTCCACCCTATTCCAAGATTCCATTGTGATCTCTTGAACCTTATCTCTAATTTGTTCCAAGTAAACCATAGTGAGAATCATTGGTGTGGCCTCCTTTGACCTCTTTTCCTTATGCTTCTTTCTGGCCTTGGTGGAAGCTTTGCCTTGGCTCTTCCTTTTCTCTACGACAGATTTTTCTATTTCTTCCTTCTCTTCTTCCTTAGTTGTATATTTTCCTCCTTGAGGCTCCTCCTCATAATTTTCTTCGTCGTGGTGTTCTTCTTCGTGATATTATTCATCCTCTTCCTCTTTTTCTTCCTCTGGTTTCTACTCTTTATCCTTTCTACTAGCTTCGGCATGGTACAAAGTGTCTAGTTCTTCTTTTGTGGCACTATCCCCTGCTTCCTCCAGTAGATTCATCCACTCTGCAGGCCATTTTTGTACTAATTCTTCCATATCATCCTCTTTGACTATGTATGGAAATGCATTCCATTTCTTCTTTCTGTCTCTGCACACTTGAATTTGCGCTTTAAGGAAATCTACCTTGAACCTCACCATGGGGTTGTATTGTTTGTATAAACTTGGCAAGAGACACGGATATTGGTTTATGAGCATGTACAGATCCCTCTGATGTAATATGAAGAAACTTTTGTTTTCCCAAGCTTGTGATGCTTGAGTAGTATGCCACAACGAAGTATACCTTACAGCCTCACAAATATTTGTAGGCACCAAAGGAAACTGTGTATCGTCCAACTCCCTCCATGCTAGCAGCTCGATAATTAAAATCAACCAAGCATAGCGAAAATGGGTACCATTTTCCTATCCCTCGCAGTAGTCATCTAAGAATTCTTTGCATAAGTATGTACCCCATTTATTCTGGACTCCATTTTCACACTGTGCAACTAAATACACAACCGACATAGGGATTTCATTTGCATGACACTTCCTCATAATCTTTCCAGATAGAATATGTGTTGTGAAGTGGACTACTTGGTCACTAATAGAGTTTATGTCATAGACCCTATTGCTTTTGACCAACCCATACTTTTGCTTCATTATATTTACCAAGGAACGATCTTGGTCCTTCTTGACATACTCCTCAACGGGGTTCCACCCTTGCTATGATAGCTTTGTGATTCTCAAGATCATCATTTGGTCTATGGGGATTTTCCCCCCATCCATAGGTTTCCATCATGAATTAACACCAACAATTGGCACACACATGTTGTGTTCATTGAACTCCTACGAAGTGTGGCACATTCAACATGTTGATAAACCCTAACTGCGCCAACCTGTATGCCCACCATTGTGGTTCCAACCTCGTCACCTTGTTGTCTAGGTGGTGAACCTGTTGCAAGTACTAGCCTAGTGCAAGTTATGGGTACTTCGTTGGGTCATTAAAATCATTGTTTATAAATTTTGACCACAAAATATTTCCTAAAATATCTCCTTCAAATGGCACATCCTCTAGCAATAGTGGTGTCAATTTCCCATACTTCGCATCTTTGGCATCCTTTACGGGCTTAGTGTTCAGCGTCCTTGGTGAAATATATGAGTGTAGAGGCGAGGTGAACTCTGCGCCCCCTTCATCCGCCTCTATTTCTTCCACTTCTTCTTCCTGAATGGTGACCTTCTTCGGTTGTTTCTTAGATTTGACAGGTTTGGCAAGCTTCTTGTCTTACTTATTTTTGGATATTTCTTTGTTAGTTTTTTGCTTTCTTAGATATTTTTGTTGTTTCTGCAGCATTGATGCTACTATTGAGGGTGTTACTACTACATGTGGTGTGACTGGTGATGCTTCAGGTGTATCAACTGTTGCTGCGGAGGTTTCTTCCTAACTCCTTCTAAACCTTTCTCGTTAAATATCACAAAAATTGTTCAGTCAACGGGATATTCATGTAAGAAATATCTGCAACTGCATCACACTATTACTCTCCCAAACTCTTGATTCAGCAAAGTTCTTAATCGGCATGGAAGTCAGCTATTTATAACAATTTTAGCATCTGAACCTCATCATTAGATTTTATTTTGTAACGCTTTTGTTTAGATTTCGTCATTAAATGTGTATCTATCAATAAATTCTGCCAATCTATCATTTTAAATGTGAATTTACGCATGTATTTTCCCTTTTAATGGTCATATTTCTACTTTTATGGCAGGCTTCGACACGTTCCCTATTATAGCACACCTTTGTCTTACATTGTGGCTTTCTACGAACTTCGACATGTTCCTGATTGTAGTGAAGTACTTTCTTCATTGAAGCTCTCTCTACAAGATAGTTTATAGTATAGTGTCCACTTTCAACTACATGTGACACTAATACTTTCCTTCTTTCTTCTTTAGGGTGAAGCTGTAGGGATAGGGTTATCCCTATACAACTTCAATCTACTTCCATTCACTTTTCCTTGAATTAATTCTCCATTTAACTTTGCTAACAACGTTGCACCTCCACCAGTAATATACTTAATAACATATGGGACCAACCAATGTGTTTTGAATTTCCTTGGAAATTTCACAAACTTACTGTCATAGAGGAGAACAAGGTCTCCTACCTAAAACTTCTCTTGCTTAATGTGCCTGTCATGCCAAGTATTTTCTCTTGCTTTTTGCACTTGTTGATGAAATCCTGCTAAAAACCTCTCTTCTTCTAGAGCCAATAACTGCAACATTGTTTCTTCCATTATGTCAGGGTATCCCATTTTTGTAAAAGTTGCAATTCTTAGGCTAGGGACAATTTGTTCCATGGGCATCACAACTTATTGCTCATAAACCAACCTAAAGGGTGTCTGACCTGTCAACATTTTGCATGTAGTAATATAAGCCCATAATACTGCTATAATTCTAAGATCCCAGTCATCCCTATTCACATTATATACCTTGGTCAGTGCATTCTCCAAAATTTTATTTAATGCCTCCATAGTTCCATTTGATTGAGGATGATAAGGAGTTCTCTTTTAGTGGACAACTTGAAATTCCTTATTTAATGCTTCAATGGTCTAATTCAAGAAATGTGACCCTTGGTCACTCAATAATATCTTTGGGCACTAAATTTGGACAGTCTGTATTTGAAGATGAAATTCATAGCAGTTTATATGCTGCAATCCTTCACTAGTTGTGCTTCGGCCCACCTTGTCAAATAATCAGTTGCAGTGATTATATACTTTGCACCAGTCCTTTTCCCTAGTGGATTGATAGGTATGAAAAGATCAAAAGCCTACAAATTTACTTGTGGCACTAGTGGCATCTCATCTCTCCTTGAAGGTTTTCCTTTTATTTGGTATATATCACAAGCTCGACAATACTCCTTTGCATATTTATGTAGTGTTGGCCATCATAGTCCTTCTCTTAAACTTTTCTATGCTGTATCTTTCCCAACATAATTTCCACTGGCTGCGGCACTATGAGCTTTTGTTAAAAAATATTTGTCTTTCGTTCTTAAGGACATACCTATGCATTATTTCATCTAGTCCCATTTTATACAAATGTCATGCTATTAGTGAAAAATATGTTGCCTTAACCACCAATTGTTTCTTCTATTGTGTAATGTATCCTAAAGGAGCCATCCATGTTATAAAGAACTAAATAATATCAATGGAGGTAAATTAAAAATAATAGAAATCTTTGCAGGATCCACCACCAATCCTTGCTGCAAACAATATGTCCCAGCAATATCCCAAAAGGTACATAGAATATGCACTTCTTAATATTCAGATAAATATGATACTGTCTACATGTGTTGAGCATCAGTATTAATCTGGAAACATGTTTCTTAAATAACCCAAACACTGTCCAATCATCAAAGTATAATTTGAAAAACTTGTGAATATATTATTTAAAACTTTCAACCACCACTCTTGAAAATATGCCAGAGGCATTCTTCAGTCCAAAAGGCATCATTGTATATTGATATGATTCCCATTCTGTAGTGAAGGTAGTGTTATGTTGATCTCCTGGTGACACTCTGATATGATGGTACCCTGAAAATCCATTTGTGAATGAGTAGGCCTTTTGTCCACCTATATTATCCAACACTTCATCTGTAAAGGGTGTAGGGAAGGGCTCATGCACACATGCATCATTTAATTTCCTTAGATCCACAAAAATATTGATTTCTCTTTTAGCCTCCTTTTCATGGACTACCATAGGACTTACCCACCTCGATTCCTCCACAGGTTCAATGATCCCTGCTGCGATCATTTTATCTAACTCTTCTTTTACTTTCTCCTTATATTTTGGATTCAATATGCAGGGTATTTTCTTGATACGATTCGCATCAGGCTTTAAAGGAATATTCATAACTCCCAATTCTCCTACTATGCCCTTCATATTTGAGAACTTAGTGGAGAATAACACTTGGTATTCATGCAAAAGATCTATCCCTTTTTTTATTGTTTCTTCATTCCAGTAATCTCCAATTGTTGCAAACTTAGGCTCATCTTTTGACCTTATATTCACCTTCCTTGCCTTTAATAGCTTTTTCATATCATAAATTTCTAATTCAGGTCCATTCACTTCAGGGTAGCCTTCAAATTCTGGTTTGTCAATATTATGAGGGTCTTCATCTTCTTCTGCAATGATGTTGTAGCATTCTAGTACAATATGTAGTTGTGTATCCCAATCAGACTGCCAAGAGAATGGTATTTCATTCTCAAAAATCTTCTTTTTAACTATATCAAGGGCTGAATCTATATATGGACAATAATATTCAAATCTAAATGTCAATATAAACCCATCAACCATCTCTTCCTAGCTCGCAATACCATGTCGAAGTTTTGTTTCGAAGTACTAGTTTTGAGGAATTGTCTTCAATGTCTAGATGAACCCCTGCACCCATTCTTCTTGTGGAATCTCCTTTCATGTTGTCATACAAAGTTGGATGTGCTCTCTAGGGTCAATTTGACAATCATATTTACCTACAAATTATGTTTCTACTTGACCAAACCTTATCCATATCAACCTTTGACATTCTTGCCAAGTTCCTATATTCTTCTTATGTGTACCCCACCATCTAGCAAGAGTAGCTCTTAATGCTAGACCCATAGCTAACAATCTTTGGCACTCTAGTACCTGTTCTTCATATTCTTAAAGAAAATTATTTATATTACCCAAACCATCATAAAAATGTAAGTCACATACCTCAATTGTCATACAGCGAATTGCTTTAGTAATTTTTTCACATCATCTTGTAGACACTTCTTGTAACCTATTTTTCCAATTTTCCAATTCTTCTTATGAATCTGAAGTGCAGGAACTATCTTGTTCCCAGCCTAGTTTTCCATATTCATTGTGATTAACCCATTCTTCTTCTTTGGCTATTATCTGATAAAGGTTGTCTATGTCTACTGCGCTGTACTCTTCTATAACTGGTTTAGTATACCTTGCTCCTTCTGATGGATCTAATGGGACAATGAATCTCATATTGTTGCTTTCAAATATCATTTGCCTCTTCTTTAAGTTGATTATAGCCATGTTAGAAAATGCCCAATCCATTCCAAGTAGTGCAAGATAGAGGTTACTATCATTCACAATTTCTATCACTTCAAAATCAGTAGTAGTGCACACCCCTTAAATGTCTACTGTAATGCCCGATAATCTTCCTAAAGGGACAATCTTTTGTTGGTTCACCATTCTTAGCTGAATACGTGATCATTGCAACTTCGGTTTAGCCATTAATTCCCATGTTTTCTTTGTCAGGACATTAGCTTCATATCCAAAATCTAAAATAACTTGGTCCATGTCATATTCTCCTATTTATGCACTAAGCCTCATTTCTTTTCCAATTCTCTTTTTTCTATGTAAATTGTTAAATTCATGCATCTTAGTCCTCAGTACTTCTTTAGATGCAAAGGAATTTATCAATTCCTAAATTCCTTCTACACCTCTTTGATCTCACAGCAATTTCATACAAGTTTGAAGAATATTTTTTAGAGTAGCTACCTAATATGTTCCATCCTGTTCATGTATTTTCAGAGCTTGTCCTTATGTCAAAATGATAGATCACAACTATTCTTATTCTACTACGCACTAGATGTCAAAGCTCATGCATCTATAAAGCTCCACTTCACTTCCATAAAGACTTATTTTTCCCTTTGAATATCAAACACAAGGAATTTTTCAGTAGTCTTTCTTACCCATGTAGCTTTGAATTCCTTCTTCCCATTTGCTTTATCATTCTCAGCAACAACTCCACTTCTTGTTACAATATTTATGTGAGTTTCATCAGTCCTTGGTTCTTCAGTCATCATTTGGATGTTTTGTGTTAGTTGTTGGTCCCTCTTCTCTTACACTTTTGGAATAAGTATCAGACACTCTTCAATTACATTATCAAAATATTTGCAATACTTACATGTCATGGTAAGATTCTGATAGTCGCTCACGAAGTGTCCTGCCTGGCCATAGTTATAGCATATAATTTGTCATCATCCTCGACCAGCTTCACCACCTCGAGCAGTACCTCATCCTCAACCTAGATAACCAACTCAACCACTGTGTTATACATGTTCCTCATGTCCATGTTCTTCGGCTTGCATCCTATATGCATCAACACTTTGATCAATCTTTAGTTCGTAAGCTCGACAATTGTTTTCATCATGTCCCACTAATTTTCAGAACTTGCAATACTGGTTCCTTAGAGCCTGCACATACTTTTGCAACACATAACAGTCTTCAACATGATGTTTGCCCTTAGTTTTACATATCTCACACTATACGTTGGATTTGGAATTCAAAGGATTTGGTGCTCCGCTAGCCATGTAGTTTCTTAAGACAAGACATTGTTCCTTAGAATGGACTTCCCCTTTACACTTTGTACACCATACTTCTTCTTGAACTTCTTTAATTTTCTTCATATCATGTATCTGCAGAGTCATATTTTCTAGTTGACTCTAGATCTGCTACATACCTGCATTGGTATCCACAATCGACGAATCTTCTAACTTCATCATAAGTTCTAAGGCTTCGGCTTGAGTTTCTATCTTCTATTGTGACAGAGGCAATATTATATGTGGAAGTAGCGCAACTATAAACCACTCTTTATGTTGCTGCAGAGCTATTTCAAATCTCACCTAATCTAACAGTATCTTGAATATTTGATCAAATTCCCAAACAAACTTAGTAGGCATTTTTTTTTTATTTCTTTTATCTATGTGATGCATTGCGAATCAGACTTCATCTTCTTGAATTATTTTACCAACATTGTTTTAATGTCTACAAATGGTCTATTTTTATTGCTTGAATACTTTAGGTGCCATGTTAGTGCTCTATCCCAAAATGTTTTAACAAGCTGTGCTTTATTCATATTTTCATCATAGACCTACTTCGTTGTCCATACTTCTTCGCATAAGAACCATAATTGCTCTAGATCCTTTGATCTAGTCCCTTTAAAAATAGGCAACTTAATATCGTCATCCATCTTTCTTCGCGGTGGGGAGGGGGAGGGGTAGGGGGATTCATAAGGAGAGACAGATGAGCTGTGGGGGGATAGGAGGGTTAGGGAGTAGGTAAAACCATAAATACCTTGATTATTACTTGATTCTGGCTTCGGTGAACTTTCAGGCTAGAAGGGTGAATATTGCAAGGTTACTTTAGGGTTATCATGAGAGTTTTCTTCACTCTCAAACTCAATTAACATAGGGCTATAGTCAGCTTCTATAAAATTATTTGGATCTCATCCACGAGATCTCTTTCTAGTGTCTATTCTATATCTTTTTCCACTTCGTGTTGTCCTAGTCTCTTCTTCAGATATTCTAAACATAAGTAACTAATAATATTACTGCATTCGTAAAATCCCCTTTTCACATTGTTAGTGTGAAAATTCTTGGAAGGTATGCCAAAAATACTTCACTTAAGTCACTAGGTGACAATTTACCCTAACAATAAGTTGATGATTTCTATCATCTTAGGTATAAAACACAAATAGAAAACCTTCAGTAAAAGAAGATATAATCCAAAACATAAAGCAACAATATAAAGTATCCACTATAATAACCCAATTGGAAAGACTATTTAAATGAATAAATATTTTATTGATAACACCTCATGAAGGAGATCTACAAATTAGCCTATAAGTCCCCCTCCATGGGATGGGTCTTTTGATATCCTTGATGCTTCAGAAACTGATTCTCTCTCTCAATATGTGAAAAACCCAAACAAGAATGGAGAACTCAAAATGGGAGCTCAAGAAAAATGACGATAATGTTGACGGTGATTATGATCATGATGAAGAATGCATGAAAACCCCTCTTTTTTATAGAAAATTATACAGTTAACCTCGAAATTGAAGAATAATGAGATATTATTAACCAAACTCACATCTAACTACTTGGAATACTTTATTATATTTATTGGAGAGGGAAAAAGTATTTAAAATGGTTAAATACCTTTATTTAGAAATAATTAACAAATAAAAAGATTTATTAATTATTTCACAAGAAATAAGAAAGGTGTGAAATCAAAATAATTATTAAATAGTGATTTAATAATTATTCTAATAACATAAATAAGGGTCTGCCTGGGGTAGCTCAAGTGGCAATGGCCGTGGAAATGAAGTCTCACCGAATCGGAGATCTTGGGTTTGAATCTTGTGCTACCCTCCCCCCGTAGCGTGGTGAATAATGGACATGTAAACATGAAAATCAGAGAGTCCTACCAAGCTTAACAAAAAAAAAAAAAAAAAACTGAAATAAGGAAATTTAAATAAATAATGATTATTTAAATATTCCTAAGGCGATTTAGTGAAATGTGACAAGGAATAATTATTTAAATAATGATTTTAATAATTATTCCTAGAGAAAATTAAATAAATAATTATTATCTAATTATTCTCATGGATATTTTTTATTTAAATCAGAAAATAATTTAATAAAAGTGGTTTACTAAATTATTTTCCACAGTGAAGTGATTTTACTATGGTAAAATTAAATGTACATGGTGTATTTCGATCCCCTAGTGAGAAATGGCTAGGTGATAATTTTTGGTGATAACACACATAAAAGCATCTTAATCCAAATGTTTAGATATTTTAAGAACTTACGTCATGGTCCTTTAAAAAAAATTGTTCTTCTTCGTTGTAGGACATGTTGGGCCGTGAAGACGACCACTTTGTAACACTTATTTCATCCATTTTTACTCTTCTCTATTATATCATTTGTTATAATTTATCATTTAAATCCATTTTATAGATGATTTATGCTCTTATGGATGAATATTATTTATTCTCCTTTATTTCTAATAAATTGATGGTTATGAATTATTTTATCAATGATAGTTTTAATAAATTGGTTATAACATTATTCGCCATTTTTAGCCTCCAAGATAATTTCCAGATTGAAGATTTGATCATTAAAAGTGCCAACTCAGAAATGTGCTGGAATAAGGAGTGACAGTTTTGCGGTTGAGATTCTGAGAAAATGGAGAAGAATCTAGAAAATATGGAACATGGGTTTTGTCCAGAACGGACCAAATTAACCTTCGAATGAACGATTTGCCCAAATTCAGCTTGTACTGAGAGAAACGCAGGGTTCTTTGAGCACAATTTTCTGAGATTTGTTGTTGCGACTGTCCTCCAAATCTCAGTTGCAAAGCCAAATTCGTCTTGCTCTTGTTGAAAGGTAGAAGGAAATATATTTTCTTGTTGATCAATTGGTTGGAAACAATCCAATTTTGTAATTGAATCATGTTGTAATTATCTCTATTGTAACTGCTCTATGATCTCTCTATATAAATGAAAACAGAGATCAGAGATGGGGATGACTTTGGGGATTCGAATGATGGAATTGAGGACGTAGAATTAGAGATTCAAGAATGATGATGGGATAGGATAGAATAGGAGGAAAATGAGATTGTTGCATGTTGTAATTCTCAAAGCTTTAGCTGTTGTAATGATTTCACAATTTGATGATTAATATATGATTTGGGAGTTGTTGCTCATTCTTCTCATTTGAAGTATCCGAGCAGCGTCCACTGGTGGCTAAGGGCCCAGCCTCTGGTGGAGTATGCTGCTGCTATTGTATTATATCTTTCCAATTTCCGTTGTGTGATGGTTTGATTTAGTTCTTATTTCTTTGAATCGTATTGCCTTACAGTTTCATGTTTTTGCAGCGAGCTGTTATAATCTTTTATGAAATTATTTTATTGCACAAGTTGAGATTGAATCGTGTGGCTGTTCTTTTCCATCATAACAGAGATTATTATCCTTCTCAATGTATATTATTATGCTGCTCATTTCAAATATAAAGCTTCGCTGTTCTATTTCAGTTATGGTTTCATTCCATTTGTTGTTTTGTTTGATTGATATTCATTACAGATTGTTGTTCAATAGGATTGATTATTTGATTCCTTTAATTCCAGTTTGTTGTCCATTTACTTTGTTGTTCATTTCTGTTGATTAATTGCAAGAGTTTTCTTTTAAAGAGTTTTCCTAGTTTACTTTCAATAGCAGCTTCAGTTCAATTTCAATTTCATTTTAATTGCTTTAAAGCAGGACTGTCAACTGTAGAGAACATTGGTTATTGCTTCCTCGTTCCCAGATTGATTGTCTTGTTCCAGTTTGATTTTAATTGCATCAATTTCTAGAGGAATGAGTTATTGCTTTTGTATCATCGATTGATGGTTGTTTGAGTGAATGATTTAGTTTAGAACATTTGTTGTTTCATTTCCTGTTATTTGCGTTATTGATTGTTTTGGGGTGAAGAACGGTCTGAGACTGTAGTGGGCATTGACATTTGTTGTCCGGTCCCCCAAATCAACGATCTGTTCCTTAATTACTTTTGGTTACATCAGTTTCCAAAGGGATGAGTTATTGTTACTAGACCCGTGACAGATACATTGCTTATTTTTCCGAATGAACGATTTAGGCTTCAAGGTATTTTGTTGTAGCTAGATTTCTTTCCAAGAATTCATTTACTTTTGTGTTTTAAGCACTATACTACAAAACATTACTCTTGAGTAAATATCCGCCTCAAACTGAGTACACTCTTGGAATAAAAATTCATCCCTGGGTTGACAATTAATGTGAGGTAATTAGGAGTTAAGAAGACACCTTTTTATCGCTCCACATTTTGGTGCCATTGCCGGGGAGAGTGTAGCCATTTTTAAAGAGTGGTGTGCATCTGATGAGTGCCTGTTAGAAAAGAATTGGGTATTAAAAATGGAAGGTAAGAACCTGCATACGGAGCATGTAAAAGCCCTGCTCCCCCGCCCACTTTCCAACAGAATTGTTAAAGAACCTAGGGTAGAAATAGATGTTTGAATTTCTGTGTGAATGAAAAAAAAATAGAAATTTTTAAAAATGAATCACATGATCTCACGCAAGTGTTCATGTAAGCACCACCCATTTCACCAACCGATTGACAGGAACATTTGAAGAAGGAGCCTCAAAGAAACACATGAAGAACATCTTATACTATGGTAAGAAATGGCTCACGTTTCTACTTTTGAATTTCCTATCAAAGATATAGGAGGAGTGACACAAATGCACATAATTCCCCCATCTTTACCAAATTTTCATGGTTTAGCAAATGAAGATCCACATACATTTTTGTTTGAGTTTGAAATACTTGGTAGAGGATATGATTATTGTACTAATGATCAAAGATTGAAAGTGTTTCCTCTTACTCTAAAAGGAGCAGCTCTCTGATGGTTCATGAGCCTAGGTGGGAATTGCATCCAATGATGGGAGGACATGAAGAACATATTCTTGAAGAAGTACCAATATTATTGCAAATCCAATGAAGATATTTTCGATATGATACAAAGGGAAGATGAAAGTTTGGAGGACTATGTAGATCGATTTCAATATAACCTTTCAAAATCAAAGCATAAGCATTCGCAAAAAGAGATCTTAAAAACACTCATTCTTAAAGGGATCAAAGATGAATTTTTAGAACTCTTAAATATGACAGGAAAAGGTGATGTTTTTCAATTATCATATGATGATGTTTGTGAGTTGTGCATAAGGTATTCAAGAGGAATCTCCAAGGCTGGTAAGAATCCTAGAGATGTTTGTTCCTTGTTTTCCAAATCTGCTACAAGAATAGGAGACATAAGAGCTGAAATCAATGTTTTATTTGAAAATTTTGAAGTTGATTTTATTAGCTCTCTAAATGAAAAATTGGATGTTTTGCAGGTTCATAAAAATCGAGAATTTGATGAAGTGTTTTTCACTCAAGACTGAAAGGAGCATACTATAGATGGTTGTTCTTCCTTATCTAATTTGGAAGTGGCATATCAAAGAGATGGGGAAGCTACAACAAGGTCAATAGGTATGGTTCAAAACACTTCCTCTCCATTCTCTTACTTGCATAATCCATTATGGAATACTAATGTGTTAAGGCAACCATGTCAATTTCAATATAACCACCAATCTTATTTACACGTTTGGCATGGTTCACCTTATGATTGCATGACTACTCTCCCTCATCTTGTAGCACAAGCACATTCTCCATATTCTCCACCAGCTCTTCCACAACATCCTACTTGCATATCAAATTTATCCACTCAACCCAACCAACCACATCATCACAATGCTCCATTCCTTACATATTTTTCCTGCTCAAACTAATTCCACACCCTCACCACAATAAACCAGTACAACATGCTTACAATGTTGAACTGCCAAATTTACCCACCCTTCCCACCCATTCTATCTCACGTGTTATTAGAGAAAACTTGCAATGAGATTGAGAATGTTTCAAATGCAAAAATTGTAGAAGCTATGGAAGAAAATGAGGTTTCTTTTACTATGCATCAACAAGCTATTTTAAAGGCTCAAGAACTTCATGATATGATGGCTATGGGAAATCAAGAAAGTAAAAGATATATTGAAGATTGGTTTCACTCTATCATTTGTTTGCAACATCACTATATGCTTCAACAATTTTTGATACCATTTTTTCAAGGGAAGTTGGCTTCTCATATCCTAATATTCATTAATATGCATTTTTCAAATTTGGGTATGTGTATACATGAAGCCTTGTTTCGAAAATGGCTCCATTGGAAATACTCTTATACATAAACATATTCGATTCTCAAATAAGAGTAAGATAGTCGAGAAAATAAAATAAATAAACAAATAAAACAAACACATCTTTTTTATTTTTATTTTTGTAAAGCTAGTTGTTTTTTGTTACAGCATGCTATGGAAATCAACATCGGTGATACTTTTTTTAATTCATTTGTGTATGTAGATGATTTATAATAGAAATAACAATTCTACAAACACTTATATTCATTTTTATCATCAATATGAAAAAATGGTTGAATAACATTTTTTTGGCTTGCGGGCTTGATGAAATTTCTAGAAAAACAGTCGGGACAGTCATGTTTTGAGGGACCAAAATGCAATATTTTTAAAACATATTTCTATCCTAAGTAGCCATTGATGTCTACTTTCCAATCCAATTTGAATCACTCAATTTGGATTTGAAACAAAGTTAGAACCAAAACATTGACCGGATGTTTAGCGGGCAGCTCAGGAACAGAGTTGGGGCAATCAGTTTTTGGAAGTCTAAATAAATGAATTTTTAAAACCTGTTTCTATGGTAGATTCCCCTATGAATATATTTTACAATTCAATTAGAATCACTCATTTTTTATATTGTATGGGGAAGTTATGATCAAAATACTGACTGTCTATCGTAAATCAGCACTCTTAAAACTCTGTCTTTCCGGTTGTTCTTTACAGTATTTGACCTATCAATTCTTATTTTCCTGAAAACCTGTTTCTATTGGAGATAAATAAATGAATCTAATTTCATTTCCAATTTGAATCATTCGAATCCAACATCGAAAGGAAAATTTATGCTTGCAATATCAACTGTTGGTCTAAGCTGGGTAATCGAAAATGACTATGTTATGCAGGTTGTTCTAACTAAAATTAACATATCATATCATTGAATTTTTAAAACCCATTGTTTCTGAAGATAAAAATTTGAATTAGCTCTCATTTGGCTTTGGAATCACTCAATTTCGATAAAAAAACAAAGAAGTTGTGATTAAAACACTGCACGTTAGCATGATTGGCCACTGCTCTCGCGCAAGTGACAGATAAATTTTGCTTTGTTATTTTCTCAATGAATTTGTTATACAGAGTAACTACTTGTTGTTTTTTGCATAATTATTGGATTAGGGGAGCTCGATCACCTCTCTTTCTCCATGATTTAATGTTTTATTGTAGGTAGACACTCATTTTTTTGCAAGTCTTGGGAAAATAAAGAAGGTCAATTTATGGACGAGTGATTTTTGAAAGAAATTTTATGAAACAAAGGGAGTTTCATCCAACTCATTACTCAACAGATTCATAATAGAACAAATGAAGAATTGATTTCCATTTGAAGATTCATGTCATGTCTTTGTTGCCAAAACATTTTTCAAAGAGATCATTTTTTTTACATAATATCATAGCTGTTGTAACTTAATTTATTTATTTACATACTGTCTTTTGTTGTTTCTTTTCTGATTTCTCTTATATTTTGTGTTTCAGGTATTTCTTCATTCAAACTATAATCCATCCTCAACATCAATGCAGTGAACAGCTAATTCATTCTTTGCGTGCTTGCATTTTATGATTGTGCATTTTGTTGTTCCTTTTTTGAAGGGACATCATTTGTGTGCATTTTTGTCGTTCTTGTTGTTCATTTTTCAAAGGGACGACATCTTTTGGGTTTGCCGTTCATTTTCTTGTTCCTTTTTCACGGTTCCTTTTGCTATTCCTTTCCGAATGGAACGGCACTTCTGCACTTTCACGTTTTGTTGTTCCTTTTCGAAATGGAACAGCATTTCTGCACTTTCATGTTTTGTTGTTCCTTTCCGAATGGAACAACACTTCTGCACTTTAACGTTTTGTTGTTCATTTTCGAATGGAACAGCACTTCTGCACTTTCACGTTTTGCTGTTCCTTTTCGAAATGGAACAACACTTCTGCACTTTCATGTTTTGTTGTTCCTTTTCGAAATAGAACAACACTTCTGCACTTTCATGTTTTGTTGTTCCTTTTTCAATGGAACAACGCTTCTGCACTTTCACGTTTTGTTGTTCCTTTTCGAATGGAACAACACTTCTGCACTTTCACATTTTGTTGTTCCTTTTCGAAAAGAATAGCACGTTGACACTTTTCATTTTTGTTGTTCCTTTTCCAAAGGAACGGCACTTGCGTTTTTGTTTTTCCTTTTCCAAAGGAACGACACTTTTGATTTTTGTTGTTCCTTTTCCAAAGGAGCGACACTTGCAATTTTTGTTTCTTTTCTAAAGAAACGACACTTTTAGTTTTTACTGTTATTTTTTCCAAAGGAACAGGATTTATATTTTCACACCTTTTTGTGTGTATTTTTGCTTTTTTGGTATGCATTTTCTTTGTTGTTCCCTACACAGAACACCACTTTCTTTTTGAGTGTTTTTGTTGTTCCTTCAAAGAAGCAACACATTGGGAGTATTTTTGAGATCAATCCTTTCTTCCTTTTGTGGGATTATTCCTAGTTCATCTCAACCACATTTTCCTGATTCTCTTTCATGGCATGAAGTACACTACTTTTATGAGGACAAGAATTATGGATTCTTTTGAAGCGAGTTATTATCATTCAAGTTATGATCTTTAACAGGACCGTTCCTTGATGATAGATTCTTTTCAAAAAGGACACAATTATTTATATACTGCTTTATTGCATTATTTTCTGTAGAACATGATATTGATTGATCATCTTAATACCATGATGGTTCCACCTTTCCTGGTTATAATCTACTCTGTCTGTAATAAATGAGATTATGGGTATATTTTTTTCTATTGACATGTTCAACTTCTTCTGCCATCCTTGCTCTTAAGGAGTATTGAGCCTCCTTCTTTTTATCATAAAAATATGTAATAACAACAAAATTTGTTCACAGATGGAGGATAGGGGGTCTCATTATGAGCCAGCCTACCATGTTCATAAGGTTGTAAGAAAGTGACATTCCCATTATGGCCACCACACCAGGGTTATGATCGACTGGATAGCCAAATTATCCCTTGGAACAGGAGGTCTCATCACGAGCCGGCCTGATCACTTTTGCTACATCCTAGTGAATGGCAGTGTGGTTATTTGCTTACCACGCCAGCACAATGATCTCTTTTGTAGACCAGCACTGAAACTCTCTAGTTATAAATTGAGGATCCTAGCTCATATGGGTTAAAAAGCAACCCTGGCGAGGCTATGGACGTCTGCTGGCAGCAGAGGCTCTGCTTATGGTATTCAAGTTATATCTTATCGTCAATTATTACTATAATACCCTTTTCTTATTATTTCTTTTTATCAGAGAAGTTATTTTCTTAATTGTTTTTTTTTCCCTATTTTGAACCTTTATGCATGAGAAATTGTTTTATGATCAATTACATCATTTTGAGCTAGAATACCGTTAGTAAAGCATCTTTTTGGCATATTGCTGTCATTTTTCTCTTTTCATAACTTATCATCAATTCAAAGCGTCCTATCTTTTATTCATAACTATCTTTATACACTCTGCTCTCATTATAACCATAACTCTCGCCATCCTATCATTGATATGTGTACTTTGATTCATTTATTGTTGTATTGTTCATTCCCTTGCCTTGCCATCAGCACAACACCTCTCATATGCTTTATGGTCATGGAATTCCTTTTCCAATTGGAGGGAGGAATGTATGCATTATGGGATTGTATGTGATATGATTACTGCACTCTGCCATAACTTGTTGATTTGATAGGTTTTTCTGATTGAAATTTTTGCATGCATCTTAATCTATTGCTATTTATAACTAACACTATGCATTCAAGAACATTGTATGCAAAATAGTGATTTGTTTACAGGAGAACAACAAGTATGGGGCAGAACTATATTTGCAGCATGACCACACTATTGCAACTAACCAAAGCGGCTCGAGCAACTCGCAACATGAACAATTCTTCAGATGTGATGTGCTTGCCTGGATTCCACCTTTTAAATCACTTTCAGTATCAACTCTGCCTACATCGCTTCAACAACTGCTAGTACATATATGTCATTCCACATTTTTCTTTTTGGAGGTAAAACTTGAGGTAAAATAGCATGATTTGCTAATTTATTACAAATTTAGGAGAATTTAATGAAAATCCATTTTGAGCATTATTTATCATCCTTCCTTCCACATCTTTCCCACTTCCTTTATTTCAGCGGCATCTCATCTTTTAGTTTTGGGGGAATATTGCTTTCATTCATTTCTTTCTTATGACCATGTCATTCCTATTTTTTATCATCCATTACTCTTCTTATTCATTCTCAACACCTCTCTTATTCCATGATTGTTTTACACCAAGCATAGAATTTAACATATGGTAGCAACCACCTCAATTTCTTTTCTAGCATCGCATGAGGCAATGCTAATTTTTCAGAGAGGGGGAGGAATTGCTACGCATGATGGATGTTTTTTTTTACTTTCTTTCTCATTCAAGGCATACAATTTCAGTGCAGAAATTGATTTCCATAATATTTTTAAAAATATGAACTCAATTCTTGTGATTTTTTAAAAACACATATGTATCATTAAAATATACAAACCCAGACAATTTCAAGTAATATTGGTTCATAAAATTTCGGAAATCATACACTTTCACCTACAACCATTTTTTTTATATCTCATGATCTGTGCATCAAAACGATCTGATTTTTGGATCATAGAAGCATTAATATAGTTGAAATCTACTCGCACAATTTCAACAAAATCTGGTTTGTAGTTTTTGGGAAAATGGTTAATGAAGGTTGCTGTCATTTATATCACATTTTGCTGCAACTACATTGTTATGCCTTCATCAAGATTGCTAAAATTGAATATTCATTAAGTGAGGAAGAATTCATTTGTTCTATGAGCTGAGATGAACAATTTTTTTTGCTTGGTTAACACATAGGTTTTGTCTTTGGGTTGCATGAGGACATACAACATATTCAGTTTTTGTTGCATGAGGACATGCAATATATTCAGTGTGGGGGTGTGTTGGGCCGTGAATACGACCACTTTGTAACACTTATTTCATCCATTTTTACTCTTCTCTATTATATCATTTGTTATAATTTATCATTTAAATCCATTTTATAAATGATTTATGCTCTTATGGATGAATATTATTTATTCTCCTTTATTTCTAATAAATTGATGATTATGAAATATTTTATCAATGATAGTTTTAATAAATTGGTTATAACATTATTCGCCATTTTTAGCCTCTAAGATAATTTCTAGATTGAAGATTTGATCATTAAAAGTGCCAAATCAGAAATGTGCTGGAATAAGGAGTGACAGTTTTGCGGTTGAGATTATGAGCAAATGGAAAAGAATCTGGAAAATCTGGAACATGAGTTTTGTCCAGAACAGACCCAATTAACTTTAGAATGAATGATTTGCCCAAATTCGGCTTGTACTGAGAGAAACGCAGGGTTCTTTGAGCATGCTTTTCTTAGATTTGTTGTTACGGCCGTCCTCCAAATCTCAGCTGCAAAGCCAAATTCATCTTGCTCTTGTTGAAAGATAAAAGGAAATATATTTTCTTATTGACCAATTGGTTGGAAACAATCCAATTTTGTAATTGAATCATGTTGTAATTATCTCTATTGTAACTACTCTCTGATCTCTCTGTTTAAATGAAAACAAAGATCAGAGATGGGGATGACTTTGGGGATTCGAATGATGGAATTCAGGACATAGAATTAGAGATTCAAGAATGATGATGGGATAGGATAGAATAGGAGGAAAAGGAGATTGTTGCATGTTGTAATTCTCAAAGCTTTAACTGTTGTAATGATTTCACAATTTGATGATTAATATATGATTTGGGAGTTGATGCTCATTCTTCTCATCTGAAGTAGCCTAGCAGCGTCCGCTGGTGGCTAATGGCCCAGCCTCTGGTGGAGTATGCTGCTGCTGTTGTATTATATCTTTCCAATTTCCGTCGTGTGATGGTTTGATTTAGTTCCTATTTCTTTGAATCATATTGCCTTACAGTTTCATGTTTTTGCAGTGAGATGTTATAATATTTTATGAAATTGTTTTATTGCACAAGTTGAGATTGAGCAACAACTCTTGAGATCCTATTGTCGGTGTTCTTGAGTCACTGTATTAATTCAGGATTCCACTCCTTAGGTTCATTTCCTCTAAAGCAGCCTTTTCTTTCTGTTAATCTAGATACCCATTCATATAGCTCAACATGAAATGAACCGAAGAATATTTCATATTGATCTTCAAAGATATATTTCTCCAACCACCTTTTAGATGACAAATGAGAGATTCTATTTTATTTTTCTACAAATTCTCAATCCTTCTGTTCTACCCAATCTTGGATTTCTTTCTTCGATGGATGCCACATAAACATATCCCTCAAAAATATCCAAGTCTTTGTAATGGAACCATTTGTTGGCTTAGGCTCAGCTGACTCAGGTTCAAATTTTACTGCACACCAACAAAACCCTCAACCATTGGCCCTCTCAACAATGACTTGTAAGCGGATCACAATCTCACCTAAAGTGATTATGGAAGGTTGCAGAACCAGGTTTTTGTAGCCTAAAGGATATTGCGTTGTGGCACTTTTGTATTTTCTTACGCTTTAACAATTACTTACTACTTCGCATTCACAAAATATTTCACGCTTATACTTTACTTCAAATAATTACATTTATCCCTTAAACATATCATAAACATTCATAAACTTTACAATACTGAAATGTAGTGTAGATATTAAGCAAATAAACACATGTACGCACAAATTTTATCATGGTTCATCCCAATGTGAGACTACATCCACAAGAACCGTTGCTTATAATATAGAGTTTGTACAAAAAATAGTTCTTGACCTACGCACTCAGCTACAAGTTTCTTGGACACTCAACTACAGACTTAGGCCTTTGCGCACTTAGTTGCAGAGCCTTTCCTTTGCCACCAAACACAATCACAGAGACTCCAACATTCAATACATGATTTTCTATAACAATGATGTTGCTTTCCTTCTTTTTTATTCATCCCTATATACTATTACAATGAGGGATTACATCGCTACATTACCATGGACCACATACCATGGTTTCCATAATATAAGGGACTATGGTCCAGAACCCTTCAACTCATACAATATTATATATTTTTACATAAGGGAAGGGGCTTCATTGTGAAGCCCCCATACTTCACAGTGATTATGTTGTGTGGTCCTTGTGTGCTCCGCTACTCTTTTGCGTGGTCCACTTCGCACTTTGTACTATGTGTCTTATTCCCAAAATTTGGCTTCCTTGTGCAAGATCTGGCCAAGTTGGGCTGCATCCAACAATTGTTGCCAACTCAAGATCATGTGTTGGATAATTTTTCTCGTGCTCATTTTGTTTCTGTGATTTAGACAATACTACTTGTCCTTCGTACATAAGAACTCCACCAAGTCCTCTCTTGCAAGCATTTTTTCATGCCATAAACTCTTTTTCTGGATATACAATCTTTAGTACCAGAGGATCTGTCAACACTTGTTTTAACTGCTCAAAAATTGTTGCACATTCTTCTGTCCATTCAAACTTCTTACCTTTTCATTGCAATGATGTGATAAGATATGTAATGCAAGAGAAGTTCCTAGTGAACCTCCTATAGTAACCTATTAACTACATAAATGATCTTGCCTTATCCACATTCCTATAAGATGCCCATTCCATGATAGCCCTTATCATTTATGGATCTACAACTATGCCTTCATTGGAATCAACATGTCCTAAGTAATGTACCTCTCTCTAGAAGAAACTGCATTTTCTAAGCTTAACATACAACTGATGCTCTCATAGCAATCTCAACATTGCTGCTAAATGTTTGGAATGTTCTTCTTCATTTTTAGAATATATCAAGATGTCATCAATGAACACAATAACAAAATTGTCTAGATAAGGACACAGTACACTATTCATCAATCACATAAAGGTAGTTGGAGCATTATTCAAACCGAAGGGAACAACAACAAACTCATATATGTACCTATTCCGGAAACCTATCTTGTGAATGTCATGTTCTTTAATGTGAACTTGATGATATCATGATCTCAAATCAATGTTCAAGAAAACTATTGCTCCCTTCAATGGATCAAAGATATCATCAATCCTCGACAATGGATACTTGTTCTTAATGGTCACCTTATTCAACTGCCTGTAATTAATACACAACCTGAGAGTACCATCCTTCTTCTTCACAAACAATACCAGTGCACCCCATGGTGATACACTTGGCCTATTGCATCCCTTGTCAAGCAATTTCCTTCAACTATAACTTCAGCTCTACCAAATCTAGAGTGCTTATCATGTATGGTGATTTTGATGTTGCTGCTACCCCTGGTACTAACTCAATAGAAAAATCCACTTCCCTATGAGGCAGCAACTCTAAAATCTCCATGGGAAACAAATCCTAAAAATATTGTAAAACCAGGTACCAACTCAAAACATATGCATCCTCAACTTGCTTACCTTTGTCACTAGAAATATGTACCACAAATAAAATACACCTTTTCCAGTTACTATGATTCACCTTCATAGTTGTAGCCATTCTAACTGATGTTGCCTTCTTCTTACCCTGTAAGACTCTTTGTTCGTCATTCTCATCCAAGCACTCAATAGATTTATCATAACAATCCACCTTGGTCCTATGGAGATACAACCAAATCATACCCAAAACAATGTTATATGAAACCAACGACAATGCATTCAAATGTGCTGATGTAGAAATACCATTCAACTCAAATGCACAAGCTCTTACCCAATGATGAACTCTCTTCTTTGTACCTATAGCTAAATGTACTAACCATGATTCTGCATGCACTTCTTTATTCAAACTAAACTTATCCACTAGGTTAGGATTAACATAGTTATAATTAGATCCAAGGTCAATCAAAATAGAAACAACTTGATCAGAAATCTTACCTTCCATCTTGATAATAGACACTTGGTTATCTTCCTTGTTGTTATCCAACGCTACATAGATCCTAGGAAAACTCTATCCAACATCCCCACTATCTGTGCTTCCTGAGCATTGTAGAGCTATGGTCTACCACCTCTTAGCACTCCTTAGTTTTCCCAAGGTTGAGATAAGAAGCCAAGGCGGTAACCTCATACCAACTTTTGACTCAGTATCTAGCCCTACTAAATCAGAGAGGGGTCTCTCTTAATCAACCTCATAACCAATTAAAATTACTAGAGAAAATAGGGTTTTAGGCTAGCTATCAACTCAGTAGGGTTTGATTAGGGTTTTGCTGGATAGAGAGCACTAGGCTAGGAACTAGGTCAAGTATCCTTAAATGCCAGTTGCAGAGATTAGATAGGGCAAGTTAGGTGCAATTAGTGGCTCAAAATGGTTTTTCATTGTCGTATGATGAGGAATATGTAGTAGATATTAAGTGAGCAAGAGCATGAATTCACTTATAGAAGAAAAACACTTAAATGCTTATCTTAAGCAAAACGAGAGAATACATCTGATGATTTATGTTTTGAAAGTTAAAATATAGAACATAAGAAGCAAGTAGATGGAATCTAGATAGATCTAATCATCCAATATAAAAGAAAATATAGGAAAAACAGAGCCACTAACCACAACACGAGAATCCCATGAAAATAGCTACAACTATCTATTATATTTATGCAAAATAGACAAGTACACTAGTCCAAGATATCAATTCCAAGTATCCAACCCTTTCTATAAGTTGAATCTCACTAGATATAGATTCAAAAAATATTTCCCCTCTTTGGGTTTGAATCCTTCATCCTAGGAACTAATTACATCATTTTCTCTAACCACTGCCAAAAACTAGGGAGGTTAGAAACCATTCCCCTTTTACACTAACTCATTTGATTTTACTTTGAAAGCTTTAATTACAAGGAAATCAACTCTAACCATCACTAGAATGCTTAATTACATCATGTAAAATTAATGAGAGAAAAATTACATCTACCGAGGTCAACACTTAACCATCAAAACGCAAAAATAGGCCTCCTCCATAGAAGCATGAGAAATGATTGTAGAAGCACAACGAACAATAGGGGTCCAAGATTTAATCATATCTATTTAACAATAACATTTGTTACAAAAATGGAAGAGGTTTTTGTATATAAGGTGTTTTTTACAAAAGACCTCTCTCCTTTTTTGGAAATTCATTTTCAGTTTCTCGAAATCTATGCCACCAAATCATGCCTAAAACAGGAAAAACAGAGTGTTTTATTTTCTGAAAACATAGGCCTCTAAGATGATTTAATATATACCAAACTGTAAATTATATAAAAAAACCGATAGAGTTTTTGTTTTTAATTATGTTATTAAAAACAACCACCTCTAGTTTTTTAAAATACTTTCCTATTTGTTCATAATCCAAGTTTGAAGTGTGTCATGAAAAATGTATCAAATCTTGCAAAAACGCAGCAGAAACACAATAGAAGTGCAACATATGTTTCGAGGGTGATTTGGAGGCCTTCCTGGATAAGTAATATACTTAAAAGGGTATGGTTGGAAATATGAAGATGTCTACTACACAATGGATTCATCAAGATCAATAGACACCTACTCCAAACCCCTAAAAAATCGACTTGAAGTAAAACTGCCCAAAAGCGCAGCGAACTGACACTAGAAGCACAACGAACTTTCGCGAAATGTTTTGATGACTTTGAGGGATCTTTAAACTTTTCTGAAGGCTGGTATAGGTATATTAGTATTTCTATTACATCTCTGAAGCTTCGTCACCAAAAATACATCTCTAAGACCCCTCAAACCTTATTAGAATACAACTACTCTAGAAGCACAGTGAGTGACCCAAAATAATGGCAGAAGGGTGAAAAATAGGTGGTTTTTGGCCTTTTTCTGAAACTTTATGAGCTGTCAAGTAACCCAAGTATATTTATGGAATGTACTAATCAAAATCCACCTCCACATGCTTTCCAATCTTCATTTGGAGCCTCTAGGAAAAAGCGCAGCGAGCACAGGTTACGTTTCTATAGAGTACCCTTTGACTATTAGCGAAAATTCTTCAAAATTTTAAACATTTGTTGCTTTTTCTTGTTTTTTGAGCTATATTTAGGCCACTAAGGATACATCATCTAGAAGGTCAAGGTAGTCCTTCTTGTTGAGATTCTTAAGGGATTTCTTCAATTTTCCCTTCATGTTCTTAACCTTTACCGTAGAAACCATGTTCCTTGCATAATAATGTCTATCCATATTCCTCTTCATGGTGACATCTTTGTTTTATTTCTTCAAAAGCTTCTCTAAATTCTCGTTCACTTGTTCAAGCCAATACTCTTTGTTCTCTTTAAAACCATCAGCTATAGCCTATGGGGTCATTGGGGTTTTTATGTGCTTGAGGAGGAGATGACTCCTTGTCATGTTGTTCTTTCCTTGCCATTGCTCTTGTTGTAGGTATCCTTAGCTCTATTTGAAGGTTTTTGTCTTCCATTTTCTCTACATCAATGACTTCCTCACCTTTGTCCTTAGTTTCCTTACTGGATGACGGAGGCTCTTCATGTGTTGTACCTTGTTGCATTAAATTCAACTACCTATTTTCCTGTTTGAAGAAAGCCACCATAAAGTTTCCCTTAAAGAGGTCATCTTGTAGTTCTTCGATTTGTGCTTGCTTCTCTTTGATTATGTTTTATGTTGTCTTGTCTCCATGATCAACCTTATGAAACCACGACTCTTTCTTTTCAATTTCTTTAATGATTACCCTCTAATAAAGGAAAAAGTGACCTTGGTGACTCAAAGACTTGTGAATCTGATTTATTGACCTTGATGACCATGGCATGAGAATAGCATTACACCTAGACAATTACTTGGGACATTTTTGACAACCAAAAGATGTCAAATTTTATTTGAAAATATAACAATTTGACCTAATGACCCTATCAATCATATGGAAAATTTACATTTGATCACTAGGACTAAAGGACATTAACATTGGCTCCAATGGGGATGGCATCTCCTTTAGCAGGTGTCAAGAACACCGTAGACCTGATAGCCTTATCAATTGGGCAATGGAGTCAAATAAAAAATATTTGACACTCAAATTACTGACTAACTAAACTGGGAAAAAAAAATTGACTTGACTTAACTCAAAAACTTGACCACTGACTGAACTTACTTATGGTAGCAGACCATCAAGATCTTAGGGTCTTCACTTCTGGTTTCAAATCCCAATGATAACCGCCCACCTACTGAAGATATATACATACATACATATATATATATATATATATATATATATATATAATTGTGTGAAATGATCCCTCAAGTGTAACCAATCCAGCAAATGGCTACTTACTTGAATCATGCTCACACTTTCCTTGAGCAGGCAGAAAAAAAAAATAATAATAATATAGGCAACTCCAAGTGTCCAGTGAACATGTGCTCATGATTCATAAATACAATTAAAAGCATCTTCGTTGTTGATTGTAGAAAATCAATAAAGGGATCTTCAAATGAAGGATCTAATGAGTTATACTTCCTTTCTAAGTGGTCTTCGTACCATGAGTTCAAATTTTTATCTGTTTCCTTGCTTTCTTGAAGCTTCAACTTAAAACTATGATAATAAGGCTACAAGAATTCCTGTGAACTTTGTGATGAATGTGATGAGGTTGTTGATGGACAAGACAACAATGTTGTTTTCTAAACTAAATCTCCCTTAAACCTATTTTCAGGCTCACGAACAACCAAAGGAGGACCACTCTGACTGTAAAACTCATCCAAATAATTAGCCATCGAATCATTTAAAGTCAATGAGGGCTGTTGTAACTCATTTTATATGGGTTCCAAGGTAACTACAATCTCTTGAATCAATGACTGTTTTTTCAGATTGGGTGAGTCCTCCATACAACAAAAAATGGGAATATCACATACAATAGAAGGTTGCTTCCATTTTAAACTAGATTCAGACTACTTCTCTACTTTAGTGAGCTTATTATTTTCCTTTATTAATTCAAATGAAGCATAACATAAAGGTAAGAGTTACCATCATCGAATTCATCACTATCTCTATATTCACTGTCAAAGCTACAACATTGCTTACCCGATTTAGAACATTTATCAAATTTCTCCTCGTTGTCACAAACTACGTGTGCAAGTTGACTGCTTTCCTTAAATTTCTGAATTTTAGCATCCTCTTGCTAAGTGCATAGTGCTGATTGTTGTTCAAGACTGTCTTTAAATAAAAAAATGAAACAATTAGTTTCCATAGCATGATGAGACAAATGATGAACCGCTCCTCCTTTCACCAATTGTACTTAGAAAGGAGGTTTTATTTGCTTCCTTCTAACAGTAGGTTCATCTTGCAAGGAAAATGTTTGCATTAACATTTCCATAGTTTCTATCACTGCATCTAGCCTATGGTCTGACAATGGAGAAATATTCTTAATCACTTCTCTCCTTCTAGCTTCCATTCTGGCCCTTCTTATCATTAGATTGGCTTCCACATCAACCACAACTTTTTGCATGTCCTCCAAAGTAGAAATATTCCTCTCTCTAATCTTATAAGAAATCTCACCTTCAAAACCATCTAGAAAATGCAGCACAACTAAACCTAGGGGAGGTTGTATATCTGTAGGTATGGCATTGTAAACTCTGTTGAAACACATAGAAAAATCATGGACTGATTCATCATACTTTCTCTTTACGTTCTTGTACTCGTCATGATCTGGAAAGGGTTCCCCTTGACCCCCCATACGCTAAGGAAAACATGTTCAAACTACTGGAAATAAGAAATACTTCCAGTTGTCAGACTTTTATACCATGTCCTGACTTCTCCCATAAGTCTTTGAGAAAACAATCCTAATTTTTCATCCTCATAATCAACAACCTCCTAACCAATAAAATAAACAACTCTACTGACATGTTGCCTAGTTGTAATCTTACCTTCTCTATCAAATTTAGGGTTTCTCTGAGCATAACTCTATGATAACTCATGCAAAGGTGTTGATAGTTTTAATGGAGCATACCAGGCAGTAGACATGACTATTTCTTGAGAGGACACTGTCTCAGTTGGACTATGATTGTCATCTGAATTGTGTTTAGGGGTACTTTTACAACCAAGAGATGCACTTACAATTTCAATAGGATGACATAAAATTGTCAAAGGGGGCCTATGTATTGTTTTGTAGTTCAGATTGGAATTAAACAAATAGGGAAAATTTTCTTTATTATACTCAGCAAAAAATAAGAGGAACTTGGTACAACATAAAATTATATCCTACAAGGAATTCAGGTTCAAGTATATGAGTCTCACAAGTTGTTTTCCCATCCTTCTTTGGTGAAGTTTGTCCTTCTACAAATCTGTTTTGAAATCTTGGAGTCACTAGGTGGATAATTCAGCCTTTATTGTTCCTAAGTTTTGTCCACCATCAACAATCATATCTACAACCTTGAACAATATTTCCTGGAGAATATTGACTTTCGTCCTACCCAATAATGACACCAAAATGTTACCACTCCTTAGTTTTCCCAAGGCTAAGAAAGGAAGCCAAGGAGGTGACCTCATACCAACTTTCGACTTGGTAACTAGCCCTACAAAATCATAGAGGGCTCTCTCTTAATCAGCCACATATCCAATGAAAATGACTGGAGAAAATAGGGTTTTAGGCTAGCTACTAACTCAGTAGGGCTTTATCAGGGTTTTGTTGGATAAAGAGCACTAGGCTAAGAACTAGGTCAAGTATTCTTAAAGGTCAGTTGCATAGATTAGATGGGGCAAGTTATTTGCAATTAGCTACTCAAAATGGATTTTCATTGTAATATGGTGAGGAAGATTTAGCAGGGATTAAGTGAGCAAGAGCATGAATTCACTTGTAGAAGAAAAACACTTAAATGCTTATCTTGAACAAAATCAGAGCATACATATGATGATTTATGTTTTAAACCTTAAAAGATAAAGCATAATATGAAAGTATACAGCATCTAGAGAGATCTAATCATAAAATATAAAAGAAAATACAGGAAAAACAGATCCACTAACCACAACACAAGAATTGGATGAAAATAGTTGCAATTGTCTGTTATATTTATGCAAAATAGCCAAGTACACTAGTCCAAGCTATGAATTCCAAGTATCCAACCCTCTCTGTGAGTTGAATTTCACTAGATATAGATGAAAAAGAATATTTCCCCTCTTGGGGGTGGAAACCTTCATCCTAGGAACCAATTACATCATTTTCTCTAACCATTTCCCAAAACTAAGGAGGTTAGAAACCAATTCCCTTTCTACACTAAATGATTTGATTTGACTTTGAAAGATTTAATTACAATGAAATCAACTCTAAACATCACTAGAATTCTTAATTACATCATGTAAAATAAATGAGACAAATTAATCTACCAAGGTCAACTCTTGACCATCAAAATGCAAAAACAGGTCTCCTCCACAGAAGCGCATCGAATGATTGCAGAAGCACAACGAAAAATAGGGGTCAAATATGAACTAATATATCTTTAACCATAAATCTTGTTACAAACATGGAAGAGGTTTTTGTATATACATTTCATTTGAGAAACACCCCTCTCATTTTTTGGAAATTCATTTTGATTTGCTCGGAATCCGTGCCCCAAAATCATGACTAAAATAGGAAAATAAATGTTTTATTTTCTGAAAACATAGGCCTATAAGATGATTGAATATATCCTAAACCATAAATTATATTCAAAACATGAGAAATTTTTTGGTTTCTAGGTATTTTATGAACAAAAACCTCCTCCATGTTTCAAAACTACTTTCCCATTTGTTTAGAATCCAAGTTTGAAGTTGGTCACTAAAAAGGCAACAAATCTTGCAGAAACACAACAAAAGTTTGGAGGGTGATTTGGAGGCATTCTTGGATGAATTAGCTGCTAAAAAAGGTATGGTTGGAAATAAAAATATTTCTAATACAAAATGGAGTCTCACCTACTCCAAACCCTTAAAAATCAAACTTGAAGTCAAACTTTCCAAAAGCATAGCGAACTAACAACAAAAGCATAGCGAACTTTGGTGAAATGTTTTGATGACTTTGAGGGATTTTAAAACCTTTTTAAGGCTTGTATAGGTATCTTAGGATGTCTACTACACCTCTTAAGCTTCAAGTCACCAAAAATACATATATAAGACACCTCAAAATGGATTAGAATACAACTACTCCATAAGCGCCGCGAGTGACCCAAAACAACGACAGAAAGGTGAAAAATAGGTGGTTTTTGGCCTCTTTCTAAAACGTCATGACCAGACAAGTAACCCAAGTAGATGTATGGAATGTACTAATCAAAATCCTCCTCCACATGCTTTCCAATATTCATTTTGAGTCTCTAGGAAAAAGTGCAGTGAGCACACACTGCATTTCTGTAGAGTAACCTTTGACTGTGTTAAAAATTCTTCAAAATTTCATAAATTTGTTGCTTTTTCTTGTGTTGTGAGCTAGATTTAGGCCACTAAGTATGCATCAGCTAGAAGGTCAAGGTTTTCCCTATTCTTGAGATTCTTAAGGGATTTCTTGAGTTTTCCCTTTATGTTCTTGACCTTAAACCTAGAAACCATGTTCCTTGCATAATAATGTCCAGCCATATTCCTTTACATAATGACATATCTATTTGGTTTCTTCGAAAGATTCTCTAAATTCTCATTCACATGTTCAAGCCAATACTCCCTGTTCTCTTCAAAGCCAGAATCTATGGGGTCATTGGGGTCATTGTGTGCTTGAGGAGGAGATAACTCCTTGTCATGCTATTCTTTCCTTGCCATTTCTCTTGTTGTAAGTCTCCTTGGCTGTCTCTAAAGGTTTGAGTCTTCCATTTTCTCTACATCAATGACTGCCTTACCTTTGTCTTTAGTTTCCTTACTAGATGATGGAGGCTCTTCATGTGTTGTACCATGCTGCATTAAATTCAACTGCCTATTTTCCTATTTTAAGAAAGCCACCATAAATTTTTCCTTAGAGAGGTCATCTTGTAGTTCCTTGATTTGTGCTTGCTTCTCTTTGATGATGTATGTTGCTATCTTGTCTCCATGATGAACCTTATGACACCGTGACTCTTTCTTTTTAGTTTCTTTAATGATGACCCTCTAATAAAGGAAAAAGTGACCTTGGTGACTCAAATACTCATGAATATGATTTATTGAGCTTGATGGCCATGGAATGAGAGTAGCATTACACCTAGACAATGACTTAAGACCTTTCTGACAACCAAAAGATGTCAAATTTTTTTTGAGAATTTTATTTGAAAATATAACAATTTGAATTAGTGACCCTATCAATCATATGGAAATAGTACATTTGATCACTGGGACTAAAGGAGACTAACACCACCCTTACGATGTGGACAATCTATCCTACGATGATCTTTGCCACAAGTAAAACACTATATAGGATACCAACCTGCATCCATGTTCTACTCCTCAAACTAAAATCCATGCCCTTTGTCAGATGCGTTGAACTTCTTGTGCGGTGCCATATTCTCTTTGTTACCTGTGTCCTGAGGCCTTTCTTACTTCTTACCCCATTTCCATTTCTTCTTGTCATTACCTTTCCAGTCCAATTTAGTATTAAATTTGTGCTTTGATTGCCCATAATAATGATTTAGCTTCTATATAGCCTCCTCCAATGATCTAGGCTCATCAAAATCAATCTTTTCTTTGAATGTTATTGGAAACCCACTGATGAATCTCTGACTCTTGGCCTTCTCTTCCTTGAGGTAAGGCACATACCTCAACAACTCCAGAAATATGCTAGTGCACTACTCATCGGTCATAGAGCCCATCTTTAGCTCATAAAACTATTTTTCCCTATCATCACAGTACCTCTCAGATAGATACTTCTTCCATAATAGTTTCTCAAATTCACTCCAAGTAAACTCCTCCTCTTAAATACCTTTGGCGTTCTTTACATCTTCCCACCAGATATCCGCTTTATCTTTAAGATTGAATGTAGTTATTTTGGCCTTATTGTTCTATGAGTAATCATGCAATATGAAGAACTTATTCATTCTAGGTAACCATGCTTCTACATCCTTTGTTTTCTTTATTTCCCCATCGAATTTAGGTGGATTTGATTTATCAAACTCATCTAAAAAATGTCCCATATCACTCATCCTATAAGCATGATAACGATGATGACCATGATACCTGTCGAAACCACAAATAGAATTGTACATGTTCCCATCATCTTTCCTATCCGGAATATCAAAGAACTTGCCATCTCTGACATCTCTATCTGACCTATACCCACCAGGAGACCTACTTCCATATTCCCCATTAGTTATGTCCTCATGTCCATGGTTGATCCGAATTGGTCCCTATATTTTCAGTTCTTACAAAATTTTAATGATTAATGCATTAACCTCTACTTGTTTCCCCTTTGCCTCCATGATTCTATCATTTTCTACTTTTCCACTACTTATTTCTTCCTTCAAACTCCTCACTGTGTGCTAAGTCAGAAGAATATCTGCCACCGTGCTGCTCACCTAATCCATAGGGAGCATCCCAAGAACTGTAGACTACCATCTGATATTCATCTTTGTTGTTTCTCTTCCTACAGTGTATAGCATGTCAAGTAAACCAAAATATAAATAAACTAGTGTACCTTAGTACAGTTCAAGGAGGATATCTTGTCTGCAAGAATGACCAAATTAGTGTAATCTATATATATATCAAATATATATATATAATCATAATCATATCAACATAAAAACATCTTTTCAGCCATTATTTAGTTATCAATGCATGACCATACTGACTACATGTTAAGACCCCATGCATGACAACTACAACCACATCAATGTATGCATCATGATATATAGGCACTGACATGTGTAACTAATGCATAACCGACATACACTCATGACGATCCCATACAACAACAACACCATCAACTTCCACATGGAAACATCATTACAATCATGACTAACACCATGCATATGCAACAATCACATAGACCACAAGCATAAGTAACACATATATACAACTTACATGAATGCATGACCAACACACCACCCATCTAGTCCAAGGGGTGAACCATGCTCTAATACCACTATGTAACACCCTCCTCACATGTTCATGGAAAATTTTAGGGGCTAATATTCGCAAGTGGACTAATTTTCCATGCTTTTTCCAAAAAAATGTTTCGCTAATTTCCATTTTTCCTAAAACAAAATCGCCAAATTTTATAGTATAAAACTATTTTACCTTAAAAATCGTCAAAGTTTTATATAAAGACTATATAAAATTATTATACATTTCAATAATTTTCCAAAAGTATCATAATTTTTTTTACAGATTTCATATTATGGACTACTGATATTTGCCAAGGTTTATAAACTTTAAGATAAATTTTCCCTGCCCATGTCTACCCAAGTAATTTTCCAACCAGGGTAAACATGTGACAAAGAGTTACTATTATATGATTCAACTCCCTATGTAAAAATTAAGTGGAACCGATTAAAGCCTTAGTCTCTCCCTTAACATGGGCATGTAGGAAATGGGGACCCTCCAGTCACTCCCACAACAAGGCATGCATGTGACTAAGGACTTTTCCAGGTAGTTTTGTGCCGGTGACTTCAAATTTTGTGCCAATTTTTCAGGGCCAGGGTTCAGCCCATTGCCAAAAACTCCATGAAACTTCCAGAAATGAAGGGTAACCCCAAAATAATGATACAAATGAAAATACTTGAACACGACTTGACTATACTCCTACTAGTCAGGAAAGGAATTTTGTCCAACATGACGCAAATATGCATCCTATAGAGTTAAGCAACAGATCTAAGCATATGAGTCTCAAGATTATATGACAATCAGTAAGAAGAATTATTGCCTCATCACAATAACTATATTACCATCTATTAAGTCACATATTCATTCTATATCCAGTGATTAACCAAAACATGATGAGAGACAGATGGTGTTATGTACATGATGGATATGCGGTGTTGTGTGCATATGGTGTTGCGCGCATGTTGGATATGTAGTGATGTGTATGGTGCTATGTACATGTTGTATATGCAGTGATATGTACATATGGAATTGTGTGCATGTTGTACGTATGGTGCTATGTACATATGGTGTTGTCTGCATGATTGTACAAGTGATGATGTGAGCATGTGGTGCCGTGTACATGTGGTACAAGTGGCGCTGTGTGCAGGTGGTGATGTATACGTGTCGTGCATGTGGCATTGTGTACATGTGGTTTTGTGTACATGTCATGCATGTGGTACCTTGTACATGTGGTATTGTGTACACGTTGTACAAGTGGTATGATGTACATGTGGTGTTGTGCAAACATTGTGAAGGTAGTGTTGTATACATGTGATGTTGAGCACACGTTGTGTAGGTGGTGGTTTGTACAAGTGGTACTGTGTATGTGTTTTACATATGGTACTCGTGTATGGGTGGTAGTGTGTGCATGTCGTACATGTTGTTTTGAGTACATGTAGTACTATGTATGAATATTGTGTACTTGTGGTCGTTTTAAGGCCCTTTAGGGCCTCAAAACGTCTCCGAAGGTTCAAGACCCAAAAATTTGCCAAAAATAGTAAATTGTGCTATAATCAAGGAAATTGAAAAGGCTAAAAGAACAATGGTGAGGGTCTAAGTGGAATAGGTGGGTGGCCACCAATATCCACTTGCATCAATCCCCCCCCACCCCAGGAAGCAATGGTCTCAATTACGTTGAGTTCCTGCATGAGATGAGGAAACTTCTACTGAACTTGGTCCATGGTAAGCCATTTTCCTTGATGCAAGAGTTGGTCAGCTTTGACAACTCGATACAACTGGATCTTCTGCTATTGAGTGTTCTTGATCTACGTGTCCATCATCCGATCAAGTGTGGCTTGTTCCATGCAGTATCAATTTAACTCTATTGGTGTGAGCTGTTCTACAATGTTTGATGTATCCAATAATGGTGGAAAGTATGGTCGAAGGAGATCCACATTGAACACTAGGTGCAGGCCAAGGAATGGGGGAATGATGAGCTCAAAAGCATTATTTCCCATAACCTTGGTGATGGTGTATGGCCCATATCAAAGTGGGCAAATCTTGCAGTGGGGCTCAGCGAGGCACTCCTTCTGTAAATGTAGTCAAACTTTATCTCCCACTTAGAACTTGTGTGGCACCCAATGCTGATCATGTCACTCATTGTACTTAGCATTGGCTTTGTATAATATATCATGGACATATTGGTGGATGTGTTGAATGTGCTCAATGAATCTATTTGCCTTGTTAGCTTTAGACTAGACATGAGTCGAATCTACCTAAGTCACTGCAAATGGTATGTCCACATCAATGGGACATAGTGGCTAGAATCCCAAGCCACTTAAAAACACTTATGGCTAGTTGAGTTGTAAAGAACCCAATTATAGTTTTGCTAGACATAGGGGAGGCTCTCATCCCATGTGTGTGGATGTTTTGAGTTGTACATGCACAGAATGTGTAAGATCATCCTATTGACGACCTTTTTCTAGCCATCAGTTTGGGGATGGAAAGCTATGTACTTAGCAAATTTGGTGTCCATCATCGACCAGAGACTGGACCAAAATGTACTGAGGAACATATTGTCTTGATCTAAGATTATATACTATGGGATCCCAAAGTGTACCCACACTCATTCAAAGAAGATTTTAGTAGTGGCTTCTGCTATGATATTCTTCTTGCATACCACCATAATGGCCATCTTCGAGAATCTGTCAACGGCTAAAAAAACACAGTTGTTGCCATGCTTAGTAGAAGGAAGGCTCGACATGTAATCCATGGAGATGGATAACTAGGGTCAACTAGGGGTAGGGAGCGGAGTATAGAGTCCTTGCTTCTTGATGGTTAGTTTGGAAATAACGCAGGTAGTGCAAGATCTAATTTACTTCCCGACATTCTGTTGAAGATTCGACCAATAGAAATACTTTTGTAGTACTGCCACCATTTTCTTGACCACAAAATGCCCAGTTGCCCGACTGTAGTGCACTTCCCAAATCATCTTGGCACACTCACTTGAAGGAACAAAAAGGTGTCTCGAGTGGCATAACAGAACATCATGGAGGTGAAAATCTAGAACTTACTGACCCTCTAAGAGCGTATGGTATGTGTGGCTGAATTCTAGATTGCTTTTGTAGAAAAGTGGCCAATTAGAAGTCTCATGCCCACAAGAGTTGATCACGGTGGTTAATGCCATGATCGGTGGTTAATTGAGGTAGTTTGCAACATTATTGGTGTCGTCATTCCTGTACTTGATATTCAAATGGAAGTGTTGTAGGTATGTGGACAACTTTTGATGGTGACCATTCTGCAACTTCCCTTGTGTCTGCATGAATCGCAGGGGTTGGTGCTCTATGTGGATAACTGTTTCCTTCCCCAAAATGTAATTCTTCTATTGTCGGCAAGAATGCATAATGTAATACATCTCTTTGTCATAAGTGGGATACTTCTAGACTGTGTTTGAAAGTGTCTCACTATGATATGCAACGAGATGCCACTGTTGAGTAAGGACTGCCCCAATAGCGTAGTCAGAGACATATCTCTCGATCTCAAATGGTTGTTGCAAGTCTGGTAATGTGAGCATTGGTGTAGAGTAGAGGTGATATTTGAACTCTATGAATGCCTTCTATTGAGTTTCAGACCACAATATTTTTTCTTTCACTCCTCCCTTGGTGACTTGACTCAAGGGCCAAGTGATATGAGAGAACCCCAACATGAACCTATGGTAGAAATTAGCAAGACCCAGAAAGTTGCAGAGCTCTATGAAAGTGGTTGGGGCTGGCTAATCCCGAATGACTTGGATCTTGGCTACATTCACATGCACCACCCGTTCATCAATAATGTATGCAAGATATTGAACCTGGGTCATACCAAAAGTTCATTTCTCCAAATTGGAACACAACTTGTGTTGTTGCAATGTTTGGAGAACCTATTGGATGTGGCGGAGGTTCTCTTGCCAAATTTGGTTGAAAATCAAGATATCATCCAAGTATACCACTACAAATGAGTTGGTGAATGGCCACAAAATGTCATCCATCAGCCTCATGAAGTTTGCAGGAGCATTCGTCAACCCGAAAGGCATAACCAACCATTCGGAAAGGAGCTCGTTGGATTTGAAGGTAGTCTTCCACACGTTGGAGGATTTAATTGGTACCTGGTGATATCCATACTTTAAGTCAATATTGCTAAAATATTCCCCCCCCCTTGAGTTGGTCCAGAAGATTGTCAATTTGTGGGATTGGGCACCTATTCTAGATAGTGATCTTGCTCAATGCTCGATACTTAATACAGAGTCTCCAAGCCCCATCATTCTTCTTTACCAACATGATCAGCTCCCATAGGGAAATGAACTCAGGCATATGTGGCCTTTCTACAGTAGCTTCTGAATCTTAGTAAACTTGGGCACATCTTTCTCCCTTCCTTGTCGTAGCGTGGTCCACTTTTTGTATTTGTCCTCATAGCTCCCGATATGGTAGTACCAGTCCTTGATGGCTTCCCAGAGTGAATTCCAAGTGGGAGTGGATGAAAATAATGAGGTCATGCTTTCATCCTTCTGCTCACAGTAGGTTTGCCACCAGTCCTTGGCGTGGGGATGATTTTGAGAATAACACAATTAATCGTTTCCCAACTAGAAAAGTCATGAACAGAAAAATATCCTTCTAGCATATTTAACCATTTATCTATGCTGTCTACATCTATTTGGCCCTAAAATATGGGAATTTCAAAGTTTACTTGTACCTTAAAAGGTGTGGAGCCTCTAAAGTGGTTGCTGGATGTGGATGCACTGTCGATGGGAAACCATTGAAGTATCTGGGAAAATTATCGATCATCACATTCCTTTGTTTCTCAAGGTCCTCCTCAAGAAATATTTTGATAGGATCTCCTACTCCCTCCTATTTCTTTTCTTCCACCATAGGCGATTGTCAGAGTTTGTGAGGCTAATCTTGCAAAGTTCAACCATATCGAGTCCTAACTCCTCATTTCTCAACCTCAATGGGAACATGCAAAGAAAAATAGAGAAAGAGCTGACCGCTTTGATACCACTGATCCAGATTTAAACAGGAAAACAAAAAATTACAAATATAACCATCAATACAGAGATGCGTCAAAAATAACACGTCATTTCATTAATATAAAATACTGAAATATGTTTACAAACATAATGGAAATTAGGCTAGCTTGGGCGATGGTAGCTTATCTTTGAGAAGAGATGTGGCAGCTACATGCCTCTGAACTAAGTTAAAATGAGTCTCCTTTTTATTATTGAGAAATAAGAGAAAACCCTAAAAGACCAAAACCCTAACTTGAGGAGATGTAACACCAAGAGTTTATGGGCCCATTGTGGTTAGTTGGGCAGCTAAATTCATGTGGTCGTAACTTGGTCATATTGTCTTTGTTTTATGCATACGATACCTCGTTAGAAAGATCTCTCTAAGGACTACAGTTAATGATGTGATTTCTTGTGAAATCACTAGATGCATTTTGCCAAAAAAACATTGTTTAGGTCCTCAAAATAGCTCCAGAAGTTTAGGACCCGAAAAACTACCAAAAATAGTAAATTGTGTGGCAATTAAGGAATCTGAAGAAAAAAAATTGAAAGAAAAATGGTGAGGGTCCAAGTGGAATAGTTGGGTAGCCACCAACATCCACTTGGATCAGTATACTTGATGTGTTGTCTTGTACATCAGGTGCAGGGGTATGTATTATGTTGTGTTGCACATTGGGTGTAGGTGTATGTGTTGTATGTTAGGTGTAGATGCATGTATTGCATGGTGTGATATGTCATGTGTGGCTGTATGTGTGGGATGTACACTATGTGTATGTGCACATGGTTGAGGAGAAGGCACTACGTGTTTTTTGGGTGTGGCAACCGATCCAGAGTGTGTACGAAATAAGGACAAAGGTTGAAGCTAAGGGTTGATTAAAGGATAAGTATCAGTATTTTATTCAGTTTTATTATACATGTGATTTATGATTCTAGTTTATGATGGTTACATTTTCTTTATTATGTTGATCTATGATGGTTGTATTTTGAGCTAACTTGATGTGATATGTCTATACATGACGATTTGATCAAATATGCTACTTTGACTTGTTGTGGCAAGAAGTAAACAAGATTGCAAGTGTACCTTATTGACGAGCTACCAATGAGGTATGATGTGGATTTATTTCAATTTATTTTAAATCTAATGGAAATTAAGTGCTTGGTACAAGAATGCATGAACATGCCTGGTTGAGTGGTTGAAATCGACTACAATAATTAGCAGCGCCAACAAAAGGAAATGGAAAATGCAACAATATGCTGGTAAAGAACTTCAGGAGCAAGGCTGTTGTGGGACATTAGTATCTAATGGTGTCCATTGATTTCCATGAGCATGATATGACTGGTATGATGGTTTGAGGCAGGTATATGCCTTGGTTTTGTATCTTCCAATGTGAGTAAGCCTTTCCAAGGGATGGATTGCTTGAGATGGGGGTGCCAATGGAACTTGGAACGTGAGTGACTACATGGAAGGGAATGACCAGATTTCTCGAGGGACTATGTAGTAAAGAAGGGAAGGTCAAGGATGCATCTGTTTTGGTCATGAGAATTTCCATATGGAATCATATTCACATTGGGAGTGCAGCCTAGAACAATGAGCCGGTAATTGTTCATTAAGAGGAAAAGTGTCATTGGATTGTAGCACTAGACATTGGATGTAGGTTTGACTTTGCAGTGTATTATGGAATTCCTGGGAAGGAGGTGAATCCTGGTATTACTTTGAGGGTGGAGGCGTAAGGCTCTGGATTCTCTTGTTGCGGATGCAGGCATTGCATCTTTTTATTTGTTGGTTGAGAAAATGTGCATATGTGTGTATTATTGTAAATATTGTATCGAGCTGGATTTGTAAAGCTCCATAGACAGTATGGTTATTTGTTGGTTGAAGAAAATGCATAAGTGTATATGTGGCTATTGTAAATACCATAATGAGCTATGTTATAAAGCTCCAGTAAATGGTATGATTGTCATGTTTCAACAACGGTCATTGTAAATACTGCAACGAGCTATGTTATAAATCTCCATGGGCAGTATGTTTTGTTTTGAGTAGTCTTGTTGGTTATAGGTGTCATTGAGCACTGAGGATGGTGTTCCCCCAAGGGGAGGGTTTTGTAAGAGCCTTGGTTAAAAAGGCATGTTAAATATATAAATAACACGGATGATGGGACACATATTCCAAGCTGAATGGTGGGGTAAAAATCCTAATGGGTGTTCATTTAGTTTATTATGGCTAAGGAAATTGGCAAAGGAAATGGCTAAGGCTTTGGAAAGGAAAAATGGAATTTTGGCACATTTATTTATAAAAATAATCAAAATTAGGGGAAAAGGGAATTGAAATGTGACAGGTTGCATGTGAGGAGGAAAATGAAGGAAAATAATAGAAAATGAAGAAAATAGAGGCCTCATTAATAAAAAGGCTTTTGAGGATTAGTTGGAGAGCTCTTGACTCAGACTTGATTAGTTCAATGTTGGATCTTTCTCATACTCTTGGATACTTAGAGTTTTCTTGGAACACTCTTGGAGGGCATGGCATGTTTGGATTCTTTGATCAAGAAGGTAAAGGAAGAGCAGGAAAGCGCAAGAGGGCATCAGGATCAACAGTTAAAACAATTTTTCTTGTAGGTATCGAGTTACGTGTATGTTTTCCTCACTAGTTTTGGCATTCATGGCACATGCATGTGGGTTCTTGGTTATGATATGTCACTAGCATGGAGGATTACCTAGATTGACAGTGGATTTCCTATCATTTTCATTTCATGGATAACCATGGTGTTGTGGGTTCATTTTTTTGTTTTCTGTTTGGTTCTCATGTTTCCTTAGCTTGGGTTGAGGTATTAGTTCCTAGAAGCCTTGGTTGTAAAAGCACTCTGGAAGCCCTGTAATGTCTTGGGTTGAGTTACTAGTCTTGGAAGCCCTCGTTGGAAAAACACTCTGGAAGCCTTATAACAACTTGGGTTGAGTTACTAGTCCTAGAAGCCTTGGTTGGACAAATGCTCAGGAATCCCTTGGTGGGTTGAGTTACTAGTCCTGGAATCCCTGGTTGGACATACGCTTTAGAATCCCAGTAGAAGTTGTGGGTTGAGTTACTAGTCCTAGAAGCCTTGGTTGAATGAATTCTCTAGAGCCCAATGATATTCGTGGGTTGAGTTACTAGTCCTGGGAGCCAGGCTAGAACAAACACTCTCGAGCCCTGGAAGGTTGGGATAGAGACCGATCTGATGATGGTTTGTGATGTTTGACCCTGAGGTGGAATCACTATTTGATGGGTTGAGGTGGATGGCCTCTTGAAGCTTTGGATGAGTTTTTATTGATGTGTTCTATGAGATCCCATGTGTGTTATAGCTCCAAACCTCACTATTATGGTTTGTGATGCTGCACTCATGGCCTAGGGCAACCCCTCCTTCCAGACCTGGTCCAAAATCTAAAAAGAAGTGTTTTATTCTCTATACATGACATTTCCCTGAGTTAAACACGTGTATACGTGGGTTCATATATACCCAACCCGCGTATATGTATTAAAACACTTAAAAAAATATAAAACTCCTTATTTTCGGGCGGATATCGCGGGTTTTATTTGCTGATCACCTGTTAGTGCCCGTGGCCTCAACCGTTCCCAACCAATTCCTAACTAAAAAACTACTTTGGAATTGGTATAAAAAGACACCAAAGGGAAGGCCTAAGGGAGGAGAGAATAGAGAGAAAGGTTATTATACTGAGATTTCCCCCTGATCAGGTCTGAAGACCCTTGTGCCTTCTCACTTTCCCCCATTTGTACAGGAAACCCTTGTTTCCTTGTGATTTGATGTTTATCCCTTAGTTATGACATCTTGGAGTGAGTATTAGAAGGAGATCTACTAAAGGCTTGAGGCGGGACGGATCCAGAAGGAGGCTGAGCTTTGAGCCTGCAGAGGTTGCTCAGGTGATATTGCTCTTTTTCTGTACTATTCTATTTGTCTAATAAAGAAACACGTCTTGTTCCCGATATGCTTCTTTGTTTATGTTAATGATGTTCATGTTTGAATTTCATGTATGAATGGATGTATAAAAGTTTATAACTAACTCCTTTCTTGTATAACATAAAGATGATTTTCATATAAATCTTTGTCCATATACTACTACATTCTTTGGAATTGTTGGTTTTGCAGGGCAAAGGAGCGGAAGGGACGTGAAGAAGGGTTTGGACCCTTGAGGAACTACCCAAACGTAGGACCTGAGGTACGTCCTTCTCACCTTAGAAATAACTTTTTCTAGCATAATGGCTGTGTGTGCATGTTTCTTGATTTAGACAACTTTCAGTCTGCTAGGGTTCCACCCAAGAGCCTTAGGGGATAAAATCCCGCAACAGAACTGGCGACTCCGCTGGGGAACAACACTCTTGTTGTTCCTAGTTGGGTGTTTTTCAAGCCTATCAGGGCTCAGTTGCTTGCTGGTTTATTGTTATTGTCTGGTCTGTTTGTGACTTCTGAATTTTACCAGTTTCTTGAGCCTCTTTTTTATTTTTCCTGAAATATTATATACACGCTATTTTGTTTAGTTACAGAAACATATAAATGCTTGTTGTCTGAAGTAAACCCGCGTATACGCAGGTTTCCTCAGAAACAGTCGCGTATACATGCAGTCTGCACTAAGTACAATCGCGTATACCTGGCAACTTTCAGGATTTATAAATATTTTTGTCTTTGGAGTGTGTCTGGTGCTTTCAGTCAGTTTTGAACAGTCATCTTTGTCAGTATCAGTTCTCTATTTTACAGCGAGCATCCTTACTCCGATTTCTCTCTAATTATAAGGAGTTTTGGTCTTGGTTTGTGTTTGCAAGTGTCATAGTCTTTTTGCTAAAAACACACAAGATTTTGTTATTGGGATCTTGGCTTCTCTAAGTAATTAGAGCAGAAAGATTGTTATCAATCTTTGTGTTCAACTTTGCTTCTTGGTGAATTTTTTGTTTTCTTAACGAAATCGATTCTTATGACCATTTACTTCTTTATTTCATCGAAGTTGTCATTTTGATACTTTCTTGAAACCGTCTTTTTGATCTCTTTTGGTCTTGGTTACCAAAGCTTTCCTTGCTGCCTTCGATTGTTAAAAAGCCTTTTTCAGCACATTTGTTTTTTGTTGAGTTTTCATTCTTTGTTGGGTGTCAACTTGCAAAAAGTGTTTCTTGCTTGTTTCAATCGTGAAGTGTTGGTTTTTGTTGAAAGCATTCTAAAAAAGACCCTTTTTGTTGCTATTTTCAAGTGAACTTTTTGAAAATTTTTTGTTTTGCTTTCTTGAATTTGCTTTTCATTTAGTTTCCTTTTGCTGAATGAAAGTGTTTTTTATTATCTTGAGTTTTGCTTTTAGTATTTAGATGAATTGTTGCATCTTTGATTCCATCTAAATATTGTAAGTGGCAAGAAGAAAATTTGATAAACAAAAACAACTTTCATTTCTTGTTAGAGTTGTTTTCAATCTTGCATCAAGCATTTAGTCTTGCATTAGGATAGATTTACATCTCTTTTGGCATAAAATAGATTTGTTAACTTTTGAGTGTGAAGTGTGAATTAATAGAAAAGAAAAGAAAAGTTTGTTTCATTAGAAGTTTCCTTCTGAACCCTGTAGAAGATTACTTTTCATCGAAAAACAATGACAAAGTGCATACGCATATAGTTAAGTTTTATTAATATTTTTTTGTGTCGAAAAACACACCGCTAGTTTCACTTCCATCATCCTTTGACTTAAAAAATAGCCCTTGCAATCAAGCGCTAATTAAAATCAACTAGAAATTTTTCTTTTAAGTTAAATACACAAAGAAGTTTTAGGATTTTAGGGCCTTGGAATAGGCGAGTGGAGAGTTAACTCTCCAAGGCCATATTAAACGTCAAAACATAGGAGTCTAATTAAAGAGAAAATCCAACAATGTTAGGAAGACCAGGAAAGCTCCGGATCTGGGAGTTAAGCACGAGGGTTTGTAAAGACAGGGAAGAGAGATAGCCCCTCTCCTACTTGTCCGAACTTACCTCAAGACTGTTCTGCCTGGCTTCTGCGACGAGTTGGTGTTCTTAGTTGCCACTCCTAGGAAAGTGGCTGCGGAGGGGAATCCCGTGGCACCTGAGGTCGACGTTGTACCACTCTCAACAGCACTACTGGAGGGAACCCTTGCAAAGCTTGGGGGCTTGCACCGGTGCAGACTGTTGTTAGGAGGTCAACGTAACTTCGTTTGATACCTTTGCTGATAGGCCTGGGCCCTCATCACCCTAGACTATCTTCGGAAGGCCCTTTATTTTCCACTTTCTCGTATTTTGGTGTCCGGTCCTAATCACCCAAAGAAGAAATACTTGGAAGTTGTTTTGATTGGCTGTATCTTTAGGGACTTTTTAGTGGGTGCTATGTGCTCTTACTCGGCCTAGCTTTAAATTTTTTGAGTCTTTAGTTAGATTTTAAAACAAAGAATTCAAAGTGGCTGACCGATCTCCCAAATGGTCTCGAAGACTTCGTGGTCTATCGCCACCAAGTGTAGAGCCTTCTCCGAGAAGGTGCAGAGGTAATAATACCGGTGGGTTTCGTCCCACTGCAATTGACGCATCGGGGATTGATCCTCCCCTCGGGGGAAATAGTATTGAAGCAAGGCCTGGTACTTTCGTAGAACAAGAAAGGAACCTGCCAGTTCCTTCTCAAGTTCCCTTACCAGCGGAAGATAGTATTGAGGTAGAAGAACTTTCAGAGTTGTTAGTGGCTCCGAATTCTCCCCTACCGTCAAGTTATCCACACGTATTGTAATACGTTGGAACTCCGTCGCAAAGACCGGCAAGTCCAGGTTACACTATGCACTTACCTTCGATGACCACTACGAGAAGCATGGCTTCTACTAGTGCTACGACTGCATAGACTCCTATATCTGTGCAAGGAGGTGGAACTATTTCCATCCCCTCCGTCTCTTTATTCAGATCTACTGCTAGCACGTCTGTTGTTGGGTCTAATTCCATTCCATCTACGAGTGGAAGTTCCCAAACAAATGCTTTCGGTTCTGGGTACTTCCCATTTGGTGCCAAATCATCTGGCATTCCTTTAGCTCCGTTCGGGGCTGCCACGTCCACGATGAGTGCGTCAACTTCGTTCCAAGGTTTTCCATTTGGAAGTGGTCATATACCACATTCCAACCCTATAGTAGGATCTATGCCTTTTTCTTCAGTAGGAAAAAGCAACAATCCTTTCCAAGGTTAGAATAACCCTGGGCTTAGTAGTGTCGGAACTGGGAATCCATTCCACGGCCAATATGGGAACAAGCCATATACCACGGTGAGTTCATTCCAAAGCATTCCTCCCCTAGCTTCGGCTTGGAATCCATATCAGGGGTTGTCAACTCCTTACAATCCTTTTGGAGGAAACTTTGCAGGGTATGGCAGATATATGGCCGGAGTTGGTCAAACTCCGAGATATGCTGGGTCACAAGGCCTCCCTTTTGGCTCGGCGGGTTCTAGTGGTTACTTCGGGCAGCCTGGTGCCTCCCAAAATCCAGGCCAATCTTTTCAGAGCTTCGGGACTACCGCCCAGTCAGGTTGGAATCCCCAAGCCCCGCCTAGACTTCCGTTTCTGGCAATGTTAAACTTGCCAGACCTCGCTAAGTTAACAAATGACCCAATCATGTATAATCCGGCCTGGACTCCGGTCCCAACTAAACTCCCTTCGGATATTCCAAAATTTGAAGGAAAAAGTGGTGAGGACCCGGGCGACCACGTAACCACGTTTCACTTATGGTGCTCATCGAACTCCCTGATCGATGATTCGGTTAGGTTGAGATTATTTCAACGCACCTTAACTGGCAATGCGGCTAAGTGGTATATAGAGTTGCCTGGGGGCAACTTTTCATCATTCGCTGACTTAGCGAATATTTTTTTGAACCATTTTCAGTTGCCCGTCCGGTATGATGCTGGAACTGAATTGCTGGCCACCTTTCGTCAGGATAGGGCAACACACATTTCTGATCACATCCAGGAATGGAGACGGAGAAAGAGGCTTATTAAAGCTGAAATCCCTCTAGAGTACCGTCTCGAGTGGTTCTTGAAGTCTTTGGTACCTGAGATCTCCAAGGATGTCTCCATATCAGGGGTCTATTCCGAGGAGCAAGCCATTTTTAGGGCCCAGCAATTAGAACTGATCTATTCTCAGTCTGGGATCCTACAAAAGTACTTGCCAGATGCTCCTGGATCTAAGGTCGATGTAGCTAAGCCGAAGCTAGGTCCTCACGCGGATGGCATTGTTGGGTCAGCAGACACAAATACGGTGAACTTGTTGAATCAATTGCAGCAGTTGTCTTTAAAAACTTCTTCTAACAACCAAGTCACATCGTCTCATCCTTCCGCTTCCCAAAATTCTTCAATTAATGCCGTCCAATCGGATAATCCCAAAGGAAGTCAAAATTCCAATGGGAAAAAGAAAGGACGAGGCAAGAAAAAGAACCAGGATGGGAAGCCTGATGCAAACAAATCCGGCAATAATGCTGGTGGGGGTAGAAATGAGTCGAAAAAGAAAGTTAAGTTTCCATGCAAGTTATGAAGTGGAGACCATGTAACTCATATTTTCCCTAAGATTGAAGATGCTCAGCGCTTGTTAGGGCAGCAAGGGACTTCTAGTTCCCAAGCTGTTTTAACTAACCCTTTTCCCCAAGGGCAGCAACTTCTTGCTGGCGTGAGTTCAAACCCTGGAACCTCCGCAGGGGGCAACCAGGAAGGGGAAAAATATTCGAATGTTTTCATGATGGGTTCTAACGTCCATGTGGCTACTCGGTCTCGTGATTACGGTGAAGCCGAAACCTCCAAGGATAAGGCTGTTCCCAGAAGTACTGACCTTCATATCGAGCGACCCCCTGTTGAGACTATACCACGGATGCCGAAAGGTTCCGCTAAATGCGCGACGATTAATCCTAATGCTAGGGCTGCCCAGAATTACTCCATTGTGGAGGATCTGGCCCGGATTCCGTGCGTTATGTCCGCTTTAGAGGTTCTCCAGTCGTGTCCGGCTCAGAGAAGTGCTTTACTTTCCGCCATTGGGGCAGTAGATCCAACTAATTCTTTAGTGCTCACTTTTGACATGTTAAATGTCAAAAAGCGACTCCCTCATCACATGGATTTTCAAGTAAAGTCTACATACTGGAAAATCAATATTTTTTGAACCGTTATTGATGATGAGGCTTCCACGTGTGTTATGTCGATGTCATGTTGGAAGGCTATCGGATCGCCTTCGGCCGTTCCTTCACCCACTGTCTTGACTGCATTCGATGGCCATTCTCATAAGCCGCATGGGATTATCCCGACCTTTCCTATATGTGTTGGGGGGGAGGTCATTAATATTGAAGTGGAAGTCATCGATGCTAACCTAGATTATAATCTCCTCCTAGGAAGGAACTAGGTATATGAAATGGACGTTGTTGTTTCGACTCTGTTTCGTGTCATTTGCTTTCCTCATGAGGGGAAAATCGTAAAGGTGGATCAATTAGACTATTCTCCCGTTAATCCTCAAGCAACTTCCGACTCCACTGTTTCTTTAGTGGATAACCCTCATCCGCCTACTGAGAATCTAGGAGTAGGGATGTATTCCTCATTGATGGGTACCTTTGAGTTTCCCTCTCCTATAGCAAAAACCAATGCTATTTCATCATCTGGGGAGTTTTCTCGAGATGGTTTCTTTCGAACTCATTATTTTTCGGACCCCTGGACTTTACCTTCACCTACGACCACATTAGTTGAAGGACAAGAGAATGGAATGGCATTCCCTATATCTGCAGCTGAGCTTAGATATCAATCTATCGTAAACTCTGCAAAAGACCATTCTACTCCTTTTTCCGAAGAGGAGTTAGATGGCGATGTGGGCCCCGCTTGGAGCCTTGACTCCACCTCTGCTTTGGATTGCTTGGATTCAGTTTTACCATCGGAAGAAGTAATTCTTGAAGTAATGATGGGTATAGATCGACCTTGGGAAGATTTACACCATCGTTCATACTTTCTTCCTCCATTGCAAGAGGTAGAGTCTAGATTCTCCGAGCTCTGTTCTAGTGATTTTTGTATGGTGTTAAACCCTTTGGCTCCAGCACACGTTCGTGCCGAAGGTAATATGTCGGTGATTTCAAAAACAACACCTATAAACATCTCTAGGGACCCTAACATAATAGAGAATCTCTTCATCGGAATTTGAGTGTTCCCCTGAAGAAATTCAAATATACACCGACTTATTTAAAGAATTTCGAGATGTATTTGCTTGGTCTTATGAGGAAATGCCTGGCATTGACCCATCTATAGTTCAGCATGAGATCAAGACGTACGAAAACGCTAAACCTGTCCGTTAGAGGCTTCGGCCGGTCAACCCTAGGAAAGCAGCAGCTATCAAAGCGGAAGTGGAGAAGCTGCTAAAGGCGGGTTTTATATACCCTGTTCCTCTTACTGATTGGGTTTCTAACCCAGTCCCCTGTAGATAAAAAACAAGGAACAATCCGAGTATGCATTGATTTTCAGGGACCTAAACAAGGCTTGTCCTAAGGACAATTACCCCACGCCATTTATTGATCAGATTATCGACGAGTGTGCGGGTAATGAGATTTTTTCCTTCATGGATGGATTCTCTGGTTATAATCGAATTACTATCTATCCTGAAGACCAACATAAGACATCCTTCATATGTCCCTGGGTTACCTTTGCATATCGAAAGATGCCTTTTGGTCTTAAAAATGCTGGAGCTACCTTTCAGCGGGCCATGTCTTATGCTTTCCATGACATTAAGCATATCATCGAAGCGTACTTAGATGACCTCGCTACTCGTTCTCGGAAGAGGATTGATCATCCTAGCCACCTTCGAATGGTTTTCGAACGATGTCATTTTTATAAAATCCGGTTGAATCCCAACAAGTGCGTTTTCGCGGTTACATCCAGTCGGTTGTTAGGGTTCATTGTGTCGAATGAAGGGATTCAGGTAGATCCCTTCAAGGTTGAGGAAATAGTTCGGTTGCCTCCCCCGTCTTCAATACATCAACTTCAGAGTCTTCAAGGGAAGGCTAATTTCTTACGGCGGTTTATAGCCAATTATGCCAAGATCAATAAAGGGTTCATGCGGTTGTTACGGAAAGGAGTTCCATTTGTATGGGACGACTTTGCGCAATGATCGTTTGATGCTTTGAAAAAAGAATTAGTCTCTACCCCGCTTTTGAGTCCACCGGATTATGGCAGGGACTTCCTTTTATATCTCGCGGCAACAGAATCAACCATTGGTATGGTTCTAGTTCAGGAGGACGATGCTCTCACCGAGCACGTGATTTATTATTTGAGCCGAGGCTTAATAGGCCCTGAACTCCGCTATTCCCCAGTAGAGAAATTAGCCTTGGAAGCTGTCCATGCTGTCCAGCGGCTCCGTCATTACATCTTGCTACGCAAAACTTTTGTCTTAGCGGCAATCAATCCGTTTCAATTTGTCCTCAGTAGGCGAGTGATTGGGGGCAAATATTATAGGTGTATAGTCATCTTGCAAGAATTCGATCTCGAATTCTTGTCAGCTAAGTCTAAGAAATCCATGGTTTTTGCGGAGCTAATTTCTAAGCTGCCTTGTGGAGAGGACACGATTTATGAGGAAAGTTTTCCTGACGAATACTTATTCCTCATCTCTTCACTCGACCCTTGGTATGGAGATATCATTATATATCTCTAGACTTCAAATTTTCCCTCTACTTTTTCCAAGGATGAACGTCATAAATTACGTCACCTGGCTAAGAACTATGTTATCATTGGTGATACCTTATACCGACGAGGGGTTGATTCAATCCTTCGGTGCTGTTTGACCTTGGAAGAAGCAGAGTTTGTCCTTAATGATTGCCACAGTGGAGCTTGTGGTGGTCATCTATCAGGGCTTGCTACGGCCCAGCGCTTCTTACGGTTTGGCTATTTTTGGCCTTCACTTTTTAAAGACTCTGTGGAAGCGGTTAAACGTTGCCACCCTTGTCAAATCTTTACTCGAAAGATGCGTGCTCATCCAGCTCCTCTTTTTCCCATTGTCACGGTTGGTCCTTTTACTAAGTGGGGCATTGATTTTACAACTTGTAATCCGCCTTCAGCAATGAATCACAAGTATATTATTGTGGCAGTAGACTACTTTACGAAGTGGGCCGAAGCCATGCCCACTTATAAAAATGATAGTGACACGAAAGCTTTGTTTCTCTTCAATCAGGTTATCTCAAGGTTCGGTGTCTAGAGAGATATTGTCACTGATCATGGCAGTCACTTTTAGAATCAACTCATGTCCGAATTAGCCTCTAAATTAGGTTTCTGTCAAGAGCATTCGTCTCCATATTATCCTCAGGCCAATGGATAGGTCGAGGTAGTCAATAAAACTCTTAAGACGATACTCCAATGGAAAATCGATAAAAATCAGTCCAATTGGCACATTATGTTGTATTCGGCTCTTTGGGCATACCAGACCTCCGTAAAGACTGCTTCTAGTTTTACTCCTTTTCAGTTATTTTACGGGATGGAATCTATCTTCCGATCGAATGTGAAATTCCGTCTCTCAAATTAGCTATAGAACTCCTTCCAGAGACTTCAAGTCTCGAAGAGTGCCTCCTTCACTTGGAACAGCTCGATAAGCAGCATCGAGATGCCACCACGATGAATGAAGCCCATAAGAAAAGAGTAAAAACGCAGTATGATAAATATGTCCGTCCTCGAGTCTTTTCTGAAGGCAACCTTGTCTTGGTCTATGACCAAGATAAAGACGCCTTGGGGGCAGGCAAGTTTAAGCCTATGTGGTACATTCCTTTCATTGTTAAACGAGTTTTAGAAAAAGGGTCGTATGAGTTAGTCGACTTCGAAGGAAACAAGCTGGCGGAGCCCCGAAACGGGCTCTGCCTAAAGAAGTACTTTGCTTAAGTAGAAATTAGGCAATGACTTCTTTGTATATTATGTATATTTGTACATATATTATCGAGAGCTTCGTGATGTCAACACTTTTGGTCTGTTGTTGCAGGTATTGATGGATGACTTGATTTATTTTGGGTTCGCCGATGGTGCTAGTCGGCACACTTGGAATCTCGCTTCCGCAGCTTGGGTACTTTATTATCAAACTGGTCAATTGATGCTATCAAGAGGTGTATGCATTGGTCCTGCTTCGAATAATATGGCTGAGTATACTGCCGTTATTAATTTACTATCCGAGGCAATCTCTTATGGGATTGACTCGTTAGTGGTGTATCTCGATTTTCAATTGATAGTGTCTCAATTAAATAACATTTATCGGGTAAGGGATCCAGTATTTAAAAGTGAGGTTGTTGCAAAGATCATTTGTTTATATTAATTATTTGCACATTCCAAGATCTCATAATTGGTTAGCTGATTCTATCGCTAATCAAGCATTAGACTGGCACATCAATCATTCATCATAAAATCAAAGCATCAAAAAGTCAAACTGTATATATATATCATCATAAAAGTGTCTCGAATGTACATATGTCGTCCAAAAATATACAAAATTGGGACTCAAATGCCCATAATCATATCCAGCATATCTAATGCCCCGGCTCAGGATGAGCAGCCAAGTAGGTCACTATAGCGTTGGCCACACGCCGAAAAGTGCGAACCCAGTAACGTGGCATCCCAACCACATGACATTGCATATCCTCTAGAAGGTCCTCTATAGCAGCCATCGGTACTCGACAGCTCAGCCTAGTCAAGTGTCGCTGGACGTTGTGTAGAGTCCTCTCCATCTCAGCAGTCGCCTCTTCGGCTCCTCGGCCGCGTCGTCTGTGCCGCGGGAGTCCATCTGGCCGCACTAGCCCAATATCTGGATCATGATCATCATATTAGTCATTTGAATCTCATCAAAAAATATATATTTTTCAAATTACATCATCATATTTGAAAAGTCCAAAAAAATCATAAAATCAAAAAATTCTTACCGATCTCGCCCCATGCTGCATCTGGTGGTAATTCCAGGTCTGGATCTCCTTGGAAGTCCAGCCCAGAATAGGGGTAATCATCGACGACGATGATTTGCTGATCCCACTAGGTGAACAAATCATCGTCGAAGGCAGTCCTTGGAACCTCCCCACCCCCCAGACGTTTCATCAGATCAGCCCACCGGCCCATACGTGGATCGCATTGGGTACTGATGGAAACTACTACCCTGGGTCGGAGTGCGGGAATCCTCTCGAAGAAGAAGGTGCACAGAATAGTCCCGTAACCAAAGTTTTTGGTCTATCCCCTCTTAATGGAAGTGAGCTGGCTCTTCATGCTAGCCAGAAGAGGAGTACACCAGTCAAACAATCTGTTGAGACAATCCACTGCCACACTCATGTTGAGCCGTGATGCCTGATTCAATGAAGATGATCCATTCACCCGAGTTATGGTGAACAGGATGATCCGTAGTGATAAACTCTGCACATGTGTAATGGAGATCTGGCTCCCAACTTTCTTGGGATGTCCTGGGCAGTATATCTGTACATAGTCCTCTATAGTGACGCTACTCCGCTTCCTACCCTGGGACTGTACTACCTCTCCCCTTCGGGAAAGGCCCGTGATAAAATATATGTCCTCTACTTCCACTCTGAGTGGCATCTGATCTATCATAAAAGCTTCCTCATCGACATCCCAATAACCAATGAGCAATTCAAGCAGTCGCACATTGGCTTTCATGTTCGGCAACTTGAAGAATTTAAGGAAGACGCATCCTCGTAAAGCATCTAAGTCTTGAGGATCATTCGTAACCTCATTATCAATCGCTGCATGTTCCCTTTCACGCCATGTGATCGGCATCCTGAAAAGAAATTGAGGTTTCATCCGTTAGTTTTCATTTAAAATAGCTCGCGGCGTATACGCGGTTTACTGTATACACAGTCGCGTATAGGGCCCGTGTGTACGCGGTTTTCATATTATCAACCCGCGTATACACCGCAACGAAATTTTAGTCAATAGTTTAACGGTGAAACATCAATCAAAAACCTTAAAATTAATCATAATGCATTGCAAGCTAAGTATAAGGGTTACTTGGAAGATTTTGTGGAATTTGAACGGTCGAAATCGACGCACGAAGAATTTGCTCCTTTTGCTCCAAATATTTGCTCTCCAAGTCAACCGGTAACAATGGTGAGTCCAAAATCCTATTTATAAGTTTTGAAAATATAAAATTTTTTCAAATTTACATTTTTATTGGTTTCATGTCACTTTTAACGTGGGAGCTTGGAGTGTCGAGATTGGTTTGCTTTTCTGGACTTTTTTTTCGACTTTTTCGAGACGGTTCCATGACTGCTGACCCGTCATGGTAGGTATCATTTTTTTCACTGGCATATAGGTTAGGGACACCATTTTTCCGTTGCATTATGCATACTAGCCTCCATCAGTCGATACATTTTCCATAGGGTCGATCCCGTCGTGTTATGGTTCGTAAGCCATCTTCACTCGCCGATTTTTAAATCATGACACGATGGTAGAGCCATCCTTTACATGGGCATCGTAGTTAGCACCTCACTAACATTTGTTGCTCATGCTGCTTCAATTTGAGTAGGCTCGGGAGTCCTCTGTAGTCCCGCCATGACTTATGCATTGAAGACTCATTCCTCTTAACATCTCCGCTTTGTTCTGGCCTTATACCCTAGAGGCTCCTTTGCGTTGAGTTGTACTGCTGCATTGCATGTTGACCATTTGCACCTTTTGGCCTAAAGCCGGCTTCACTTGGACTCGTGTTTGAGCCAACTTTTGACCATGACGTCTGCAAAAAATCAACCTTGTATACCTTTGACCTCTGCAACTTGACATACCTTGTCCCGTGGAAAGGAGATACCTTTGAGTGTCACCGACCAGTTTTCGCCTCCCTGCATTGAGCATAGGAATGTTCCCCTCCCAGGAACTAGATCATCTGTTTCATCGACACTTGTCCTTTCCACTATATCATAGCATTCTTTTATTCTTTTTTGATCTTAACAGAAAAAGACAAAAAAATTAAATATTCCAAAAAGAGCGGGAACGGGATAGTATTTCCATCTATTATTGGCAGCTAGAGTCAGTCGTGTCACCCTTGAACAAAGCACTCAAAACAAAGTCTCCTCCTCTTGGGTGGGATTTAGTTTGACTTAGGTTCGCCTTAACCATTGTTATTGAGTCAGTTCTCCCGCAATTGGTTATCTCTTCCAATCATATGGAGGGTTCGTTTGTGCCTCCTGCATGACGAACTTATACAGATTCACCATATGCTGCCATAGTCACATTGAGTCGTGCTTTTGTTCAAGGTAAGTTAGCCTGATTCGGCCTCTCTGCAGTGTCTCTTGACTCATTTTTCATTCGGCCATCCCGGTTGTCAGTATCATGTCTTACATCACATCAGTTATATTGGTCCTTTACTCATGCTGGTTTGAGAAGGTTCCCATTGACTTCTTGCTGGCGGGTCTTGTCCTTATCGATGACGACATCTTGCTCTGAGGGCAGGCCTAGAGTCGCACCCTGGCCCTACTTTCATTATTGAAAGGTTACCTTGTGCTCAGCATCGATCAATATCATGGGTCTTTGACTGAGTGGTTTCCCTTGTGTTCGACGTCAGCTTACATTATCACACATTGGGATTCATGCA
>APFE030889869.1:10333-21268 GCA_000404065.3 Pinus taeda | reverse complement strand
TATATGTTGCAGTCAGTCATGGCGACATTCTATATGCTGACACCTGAGTTTGCAGTGCAGTACCATCCTTTTCCATCATGTTCAGTTGGTACCTTTTGGGATCAGTCTTTGACATCAGTGATCCATTGTATCTTCCAGCATCATTGATAGTTTATATGTGATATTCATACATGTACTTGTTCGATCATGATCAGATGATTCATTATGTATTTTCCAGTCATTTATACTTGTATACTTAGTGGATCCACTTGTACTTGATATGCGGACATGCGTTGCTTTCTCTGAGCATGGGTATGCCCGCCTCAGAGGATGTTTCTTTCTGATCTTCTTTTGTGGCTTGGCAGGCTGAATTCTGGTGAAGTACTCCTCGACTTTTGGCAGATTTCCTTTCCATGTACTTGCTTAATATATTTCGGCCATCATGTACCCTTCTGACCTCATATATTACGGGGCATCTGTTATAGCTCCAAACTTCACTATTATGGTTTGTGATGCTGCACTCATGGCCTAGGGCAACCCCTCCTTCCAGACCTGGTCCAAAATCTAAAAAACTGTGTTTTATTCCCTATACGCGACATTGCCCTGAGTTAAACGCGTGTATACGTGGGTTCATATATACCCAACCCGCGTATATGTATTAAAACACTTAAAAAAATAAAAAACTCCTTATTTTCGGGCGGAGATCGCGGGTTTTACCTGCTGATCACCTGTTAGTGCCCGTGGCCTCAACTGTCCCCAACCAATTCCTAACTAAAAAACTTCTTTGGAATTGGTATAAAAAGACACCAAAGGGAAGGCCTAAGGGAGGAGAGAAGAGAGAGAAAGGTTATTATACTGAGATTTCCCCCTGATCAGGTCTAAAGACCCTTGTGCCTTCTGCACTTTCCCATATTTGTACAGGAAACCCTTGTTTCCTTGTGATTTGTTGTTCATCCCTTAGTTATGACATCTTGGAGTGAGTATTGGAAGGAGATCTACTAGAGGCTTGAGGCGGGACGGATCCAGAAGGAGGCTGAGCTTTGAGCCTGCAGATGTTGCTCAGGTGATATTGCTCTTTTTCTGTACTATTCTATTTGTCTAATAAAGAAACACGTCTTGTTCCCGATATGCTTCTTTCTTTATGTTAATGATGTTCATGTTTGAATTTCATGTATGAATGGATGTATAAAAGTTTTATAACTAACTCCTTTCTTGTATAACATAAAGATGATTTTCATATAAATCTTTGTCCATATACTGCTGCATTCTTTGGAATTGTTGGTTTTGCAGGGCAAAGGACTGGAAGGGACATGAAGAAGGGTTTGGACCCTTGAGGAACTACCCAAACGTAGGACCTGAGGTACGTCCTTCTCACCTTAGAAATAACTTTTTCTAGCATAATGGTTGTGTGTGTGCATGTTTCTTGATTTAGAAAACTTTCATTCTGCTAGGGTTCCACCCAAGAGCCTTATGGGATAAAATCCCGCAACAATGTGTGTGGATGTTTTGAGTTGTACATGCACAGAATGTGTAAGATCATCCTGTTGACGACCTTTGTCTAGCCATCAGTTTGGGGATGGAAAGCTATGGACTTAGTGAATTTGGTGTCCATCATCGACCAGAGACTGGACCAAAATGTACTGAGGAACATACTATCTTGATCTAAGATGATAGACTATGGGATCCCAATGTGTACCCACACTCATTCAAAGAAGATTTTAGTAGTGGCTTCTACTGTGATATTCTTCTTGCATGCCACCATAATGGCCATCTTCGAGAATCTGTCAACAGCTAAAAAAACACAGTTGTTGCCATGTTTAGTAGAAGGAAGGCCCCACATGTAATCCATGGAGATGGATTCCTAGGGTCAACTAGGGGTGGGGAGCGGAGTATAGAGTCCTTGCTTCTTGATGGTTATTTTGGAAATAACACAGGCGGTGTAAGATCTAATTTACTTCCCGACATTCTGTTGAAGATTCGACCAATAGAAATACTTTTGTGGTACTGCCACCATTTTCTTGACCACAAAATGCCCAGTTGCCCGACTGTAGTGCACTTCCCAAATCATCTTGGCACACTCACTTGAAGGAACACAAAGGTGTCTTGAGTGGCATAACAGAACATCATGGAGGTGAAAATATAGAACTTACTGACCCTCTAAGAGCGTATGGTATGTGTGTCTGAATTCTAGATTGCTTTTGTAGAGAAGTGGCCAATCAGAAGTCTCGTGCCCACAAGAGTTGATCACAGTGGTTAATGCCATGATCGGTGGTTAATTGAGGTAGTCTGCAACATTATTGGTGTCGTCATTCTTGTACTTGATATTCAAATGGAAGTGTTGTAGGTATGTGGACAACTTTTGATAGTGATCATTTTGCAACTTCCCTTGTGTCTGTATGAATCACAAGGGTTGGTGCTCTATGTGGATAACTGTTTCCTTCCCCAAAATGTATTGCTTCTATTGTCGGCAAGAATGCATAATGGAATACATCTCTTTTTCATAAGTGGGATGCTTCTGGACTGTGTTTGAAAGTGTCTCACTATGATATGCAACAAGATGCCACTGTTGAGTAAGAACTGCCCTAATAGCATAGTCAGAGACATCTCTCTCGATCTCAAATGGTTGTTGCAAGTCTGGTAATGTGAGCACTGGTGTAGAGTAGAGGCGATATTTGAACTCTGTGAATGCCTTCTATTGAGATTCAGACCACAATATTTTTTCTTTCACTCCTCCCTTGGTGACTTGACTCAAGGGCCAAGTAATATGAGAGAACCCCAACAATAACCTATGGTAGAAATTAGCAAGACCCAGAAAGTTGTGGAGCTCTATCAGAGTGGTTGGGGCTTGCTAATCCCGAATGACTTGGATCTTGGCTAGATCCACATGCACCACGCGTTCATCAATAATGTATGCAAGATATTGAACCTGGGTCATGGCAAAAGTTCATTTCTCCAAATTGGAACACAACTTGTGTTGTTGCAATGTTTGGAGAACCTATTGGATGTGGTGGAGGTTCTCTTGCCAACTTTGGTTGAAAATCAGGATGTCATCCATGTATACCACTACAAATGAGTTGGTGAATGGCCACAAAATGTCATCCATCAGCCTCATGAAGGTTGCAGGAGCATTCGTCAACCCGAAAGGCATAACCAACCATTTGAAAAGGCACTCGTTGGATTTGAAGGTAGTCTTCCACACCTTGGAGGGTTTGATTGGTACCTGGTGATATCCATACTTTAAGTCAATCTTGCTAAAATATTTCCCCGCCTTGAGTTGGTCCAGAAGGTCATCAATTTGTGGGATTGGGCACCTATTCTAGACAATGATCTTGCTCAGTGCTCGATACTTAATACAGAGTCTCCAAGCCCCATCATTCTTATGTACCAACATGATCGGCTCCCATAGGGCAATGAACTCAGGTAGATGTGACCTTCCTACAGCAGCTTCTGAATCTTAGTAAACTTGGGCACATCTTTCTCCCTTCACTATCGCAGCGTGGTCCAATTTTTGTATTTGTCCTCATAGCTCCCGATAGGGTAGTATCAGTCCTTGATGGCTTCCCAGAGTGAATTCCAAGTGGGAGTGGATGAAAATAACGAGGTCATGCTTTCATCCTTCTACTCACATTAGGTTTTCCACCAGTCCTTGGCGTGTGGACGACTTTGAGAATAACACAATTAATCTTTTCCCCACTAGAAAAGTCATGAACAGAAAAATATCCTTCTAGCATATTTAACCATTTATCTATGTTGTCTACATATATTTGGCCCTCAAATATGGGAATTTCAAAGTTTACTTGTACCTTAAATGATGTGGAGCCTCCAGAGTGGTTGCTGGATGTGGATGCACTATCGGTGGGCAACCATTGAAGTATCTGAGAAAATTTATCGATCAACACATTCCTTTGTTTCTCGAGGGCCTCCTCGAGCAATATTTTGATAGGATCTCCTACTCCCTCCTATTTCTTTTCTCCCCCCATAGGCGATTGTCAAAGTTTGTGAGGATGATCTTGCAAAGTTCAACCATATCGAGTCCTAACTCCTCATTTCTCAACCTCAAAGGGAACATGCAAAGAAAAATAGAGAAAGAGCTAACCGCTTTGATACCACTAATCCAGATTTAAACAAGAAAACAAAAAATTACAAATATAACCATCAATACAGAGATGCGGAAAAAATAACACGTCATTTCATTAATATAAAATACTGAAATATGTTTATAAACATAATGGAAATTTGACTAGCTTGGGCGATGGTAGCTTATCTTTGAGAAGAGATGTGGCAGCTACATGCCTCTGAACTAAGTTACAATGAGGCTCAAGGGCCTTTTTATTATTAAGCAATAAGAGAAAACCCTAAAAAACCAAAACCCTAACCTAAGGAGATGTAACACCAAGAGTTTATGGGCCCATTGGGGTTAGTTGGGCAGCTAACTTCCTGTGGTCGTAACTTGGTCATATTGTCTTTGTTTTATGCATACGATACCTCGTTAGAAATATCTCTCTAAGGACTACAGTTAATGATGTGATTTCTTGTGAAATCACTAGATACATTTTGCCAAAAAAACATTGTTTAGGTCCTCAAAATAGCTCCGGAAGTTTAGGACCCGAAAAACTACCAAAAATAGTAAATTGTGTGGCAATTAAGGAATCTAAAAAAAAATTGAAAGAAAAATGGTGAGGGTCCAAGTGGAATAGTTGGGTAGCCACCAACATCCACTTGGATCAGTATACTTGATGTGTTGTCTTGTACATCAGGTGCAGGGGTATGTATTATGTTGTGTTGTACATTGGGTTTAGGTGTATGTGTTGTATGTTAGGTGTAGATGCATGTATTGCATGGTGTGATATGTCATGTGTGGTTGTATGTGTGGGATGTACACTATGTGTATGTGCACATGGTTGAGGAGAAGGCACTAGGTGTTTTTCGGGTGTGGCAACCGATCCAGAGTGTGTACGAAATAAGGACAAAGGTTGAAGCTAAGGGTTGATTAAAGGATAAGTATCAATATTTTATTCAGTTTTATTATACATGTGATTTATGATTCTGGTTTATGATGGTTACATTTTATTTATTATGTTGACCTATGATGGTTGTGTTTTGAGCTAACTTGATGTGATATGTCTATACATGATGATTTGATCAAATATGCTACTTTGAGTTGTTATGGCAAGAAGTAAACAAGATTGCAAGTGTACCTTATTGATGAGCTACCAATGAGGTATGATGTGGATTTATTTCAATTTATTTTAAATCTAATGGAAATTACGTGCTTGGTACAGGAATGCATGAACATGCCTGGTTGAGTGGTTGAAATCGACTACAATAATTAGCAGCGCCAGCAAAAGGAAATTGAAAATGCAACAATATGTTGGTAAAGAACTTCAGGAGCAAGGATGTTGTGGGAAATTGGTACCTAATGGTGTCCATTGATTTCCATGAGCATGATATGACTGGTATGATGGTTTGAGGCAGGTATATGCCTTGGTTTTGTATCTTCCAATGTGAGTAAGCCTTTCCAAGGGATGGATTACTTGAGATGGGGGTGCCAATGGAACTTGGAAGGTGAGTGACTACATGGAAGGGAATGACTAGATTTCTTGAGGGACTGTGTAGTAAAGAAGGGAAGGTCAGGGATGCATTTTTTTTGGTCATAAGAATTTCCATATGGAATCATATCCACATTGGCAGTGCAGCCCAGAACAATGAGCCGATAATTGTTCATTGAGAGGAAAAGTGTCATTGGATTGTAGCACTAGACATTGGATGTAGGTTTGACTCTACAATGAATTCTGGAATTCCTGGGAAGGAGGTGAATCCTGGTATTACTTTGAGGGTGGAGGCGTAAGCCTTTGGATTCCCTTGTTGCGTATGCAAGCATTGCATCTTTTTATTTGTTGGTTGAGAAAATTTGCATATGTGTGTATTATTGTAAATATTGTATCGAGCTATATTTGTAAAGCTCCATAGACAGTATGGTTATTTGCTGGTTGAAGAAAATGCATATGTGTATATGTGGCTATCGTAAATACCATAATGAGCTATGTTATAAAGCTCCAATAAATGGTATGATTGTCATGTTTCAACAGTGGTCATTGTAAATACTGCAACGAGCTATGTTATAAATATCCATGGGCAGTATGTTTTGTTTTGAGGAGTCTTGTTGGTTATAGGTGTCATTGAGCACTGAGGATGGTGTTCCCCCAAGGGGAGGGTTTTGTAACAGCCTTGGTTAAAAAGGCATGTTAAATATATAAATAACACAGATGATGGGACACATATTCCAAGCTGAATGGTGGGGTAAAAATCCTAATGGGTGTTCATTTAGTTTATTGTGGCTAAGGAAATTGGCAAAGGAAATGGCTAAGGCTTTGGAAAGAAAAAATGGAATTTTGGCACATTTATTTATGAAAATAATCAAAATTAGGGGAAAAGGGAATTGAAATGTCACAGGTTGCATGTGAGGAGGAAAATGAAGGAAAATAATAGAAAATGAAGAAAATAGAGGCCTCATTAATAAAAAGGCTTTTGAGGATTAGTTGGAGAGCTCTTGACTCAGACTTGATTAGTTCAGTGTTGGATCTCTCTCATACTCTTGGATACTTAGAGTTTTCTTGGAACACTCTTGGAGGGCATGGTATGTTTGGATTCTTTGATCAAGAAGGTAAAGAAAGAGCAGCAAAGCACAAGAGGGCATCAGGATCAACAGTTAAAACAATTTTTCTTGCAGGTATCGAGTTACGCGTATGTTTTCCTCACTAGTTTTGGCATTCATGGCACATGGATGTGGTTTCTTGGTTATGATATGTCACTAGCATGGAGGATTACCTAGATTGACAGTGGATTTCCTATCATTTTCATTTCATGGATAACCATGGTGTTGTGGGTTCATTTTTTTGTTTTCTGTTTGGTTCTCATGTTTCCTTAACTTGGGTTGAGGTATTAGTTCCTAGAAGCCTTGGTTGTAAAAGCACTCTGGAAGCCCTGTAACGTCTTGGGTTGAGTTACTAGTCTTGGAAGCCCTGGTTGGAAAAACACTCTGGAAGCCTTATAACAACTTGGATTGAGTTACTAGTCCTAGAAGTCTTGGTTGGAAAAATGCTCAGGAATCCCTTGGTGGGTTGAGTTACTAGTCCTGGAATCCCTGGTTGGACATACGCTTTAGAATCCTAGTAGAAGTTGTGGGTTGAGTTACTAGTCCTAGAAGCCTTGGTTGGATGAATGCTCTAGAGCCCAACGATATTCGTGGGTTGAGTTACTAGTCCTGGGAGTCGGGCTAGAACAAACACTCTCGAGCCCTGGAAGGTTGGGATAGAGACCGATCTGATGATGGTTTGTGATGTCTGACCGTGAGGTGGAATCACTATTTGATGGGTTGAGGTGGATGGCCTCTTGAAGCTTTGGATGAGTTTTTATTGATGTGTTCTATGAGATCCCACACTCATGCTTGGAATATGGCATGGAGTGAATGGCTAAAGAGATATTTGGCTCAGCCATTCTATGGTTGGGTGGAAGGTGGAATTCCCATATCAAGTTTGGAAATTGTATCATTAATGAAAGGTTATTTATCCTTGTATATCTATGAGCATTATGATGGATTACATGTGGTTTTTATGCTTGTGATTTCATTGGTATTTATATCCCTATTATGCTGGTTATGTATGTAATTTATGATAGCAACTATGTATGTCTCTCATCATGTTCTTACTTGTTATTGAATGATCAATGTATCTATGAACTAATGGATGAAAAGGTAACTAAAGTGATAAGGAAACAATGCTTCATGGTGAATCTCAGATAAGTATGAGACCATTATCCTCAAATCTGTTATTTACACCTATAGGTTGCATATTTACTAAGTGTTTGATAAAATGTTTGGCATGGTTAGGCTTGGTTAGGTCAATCCCTTAATCAAGTTTTGTGTTATAGGCTTTTCCTTAGTTTCATTTATTGCCTTGACAAGTCTCATAAAGTTCTAGGCATTGGTTTGGAGACCAGCCCTAAAAAAGTGGCTTAAATCTCATAGTATATGGCACATAACTAGCTGAAAATGACTGCAATGTCTCCCTTGAAAGAATTATGGGAGTGACTATAGGGTTCTAGTCGCATGCATTCCTTGTCATGGGAGCAACATTGGGTTTAATTCAATCAAATGCTAGGTTAACTCATGGATTAGGCACCTAGAGTGGTGGTTAGCTCTTGGGGGTCCTGAAGCACTTAAGGGAGGTTTGTAAGATCTTGTTTTGTCAAGTCCATTTCCTTAAGGTTACCTAGGAGGTTGAGTCTTATCATAGTGGCCTCTTGTTGCATGTTTACCCGAGCTAGCCAGTTGCTTGTGATATGTGGAAGGAGGGTGTTACATTATGTGCAATGAGAAGATTTGGAGGGATGAAGAAGATGAACCCATGCAAGAGCCAGGAAGACCAATAATTTCACAATTTTTGTTTTACATATTGACTTTTCATACTACACAATAATCGAATATGAGTACCAAGTGAAGGTTTTGGAACTTGGGGAGGAGTCCCACCTACCCAAGGTTTTGTTTCCTTTATACTCTAGTAAAGAAAGGATATCTAAACTCGTTTGCAAGGATCAACAAAATTAGTGGATCTTCACTATACATCACCCATAAAATCAGTAATTTGGTGGGAAAGGGATCTATTATGTCTAGTTTGGGCCCCATGGTTATCAAATGAAATTAAAAACATTCCAATATGAGCTTAAATAACCTGTATAATTCATGCTTATGGGTTAAGTCTAAGAGATGTCTCAACACAATGAAAAATGTTGGAATGTATGTGACCATGTGCTGAGAATTCTTAGAGTTACCATAAAAAGATTGTAATTTTCTTATTTGTAGCTTTCAAATCCACTTGGACATTATGTTAGAGTTTGTAGAAAATTGTTTTTTCCTTTGTGGTTCGTGAACCCTAGAGATCAGTGAAAACTAAGTTAATTGAATATTTTTACTAGGTAGATCCATTTGTAGGGATCACATCTTTCTAGCTCAACCATGGAGCCTAACCATAAGAGTGTCAAGAGAATTGAATCGATGACCTCTCAATAGTAAAGGTACTTTAACAATAGAGACCCTACTAATTGACTTAACCCTAAGGGTTGGTGTATGTAGAAATTTTTCAATATTGCATAGCGTAATAATTATGTGGTTGGCTACTATAAATTATAATCCATATTGGTATACCTTGTTTGATTGGTTGGAAAATTCTCCACTGTATGAGTAAGGCCTCTCCTGGTTTGTAAAAGTATGGGAATTTCCTTCTATTTAACATAGAATAACATATATTTAATATTTCTTGTTGTTCTGAAATGTTTATGGAGATAAAAATCATATTTGATTTAAGTGATCTATGTGGATATCAATGGCCACCCACCAATTCCACTGAATCATAACATCGTTTTCCTATTTTGGCATTTTCAGGTCCTAAAATTTTGGAGGCATTTTGAGGCCCTAAACAACATTTTTTAGGGAAATGGGCTTAGATAGACCTTTCTAAGAGGATATCATGCATACCAAATAGAGATCGTATGCCAAAGTTATGACCCCAGGAAGTTGAAATTTCAACTTATGCCATTGGGTCCCATAATCTTTTGGTGCTTCATCTGTTAGGGTTAAGTATTTTATGTTTAGAATTTATAACTATTTCTTCATAATAAAAAGGCATTAAAGCCTCATTGTAACATAGTTTAGGAAGGAACCTACTCATCACATCTCTTATCAAAGATAAGCTACCATTGATCGAGCTAGTTTTCTTTCATTTTTCATGTATAGAGTTCCATCATTTTCCATTTCGAGTTTCATTGTATCTTTATGTTTTGATTTTAAATTTCCATTCATAAATTTAGATCAGTGGTATCAAAGTGGTTTTCTCTTTTTTCTATTTTTATATGCGTGTCGCCAATGAGGTCAGGGTATAAGGAGGTGGGACTTGAGCTACTTGATCCCTTGCAAGACCATCCTAGCTAACCCTAATGGCTTCCCATGGTGGAAGGGAAGAAGGACAAGGGAGAAAGATTTTCTATAAAAAATTTCTGTAAGAATCAATCGAGTGACAAAGGAATGAGATGATGTATAGTTTTTTCTAGATCCTTTGGTGGATATTAATAGGTGACTGTTGGGCAATTTATTGTGCTTAAATTGTTGCATTAAATATCGACCAGGGAAACTCGTAAGATTTTGATGATGCCAACACTATATGTGCAGGAGTAGGTGACTAATTCTATCTCTAATTAAATTATCTACGGTTCAATACAATATGCAAGGGAAGAGGCTCCTAACTTAGGAGATCTTGGTTTTCCTTCCCTACAGTATCATAGAGAAACCATAAAACTAGAAACTTGAAATGTAAACAAGGGAATGAACTTTAGTTGTTGTTTCGATTCAAAGAGAGAAAGACTAACTTAGTCTCTTGATTGTCCTCTCTTGTACTAATCTAGACTAAACTAAAATTCATCCATAAGCGTAAATGAAATAACTTGAAACATGAAAGCAAAAACATGAATTCCAATTACAAGTCAAATAGAGAGAGAGAGCCTAACTTAGACTCTTAGTTGTCCTCTCATAGGTTGATAAGACTCTAATTGAAAATTCATTCATCAAACCAATCTTCAAACATCAAACATCTAAGCAATTAAATAAAATAAGATCTAATATGAAACAACAAGTTCCTTTGCTCCTTCTAGAGTGAGCTCAATTCTCCTAAGAACCAAAGTGACAAGTCATTCCATATACTACATTAAGGTAACTTCTATCTAAAACTACATAATGGAAAACTATTTCTAAAACTACATAATGAAAATATATGTCAAATGAAGCTTTATTCCATCATAAATTGGATACAATGCTCTAAGAATTCTCCCTTTGGAATGGAGGAGGTACTCCTATTTATACAAAGACTATGATAACAACCTCATAAATGTAAACCCACTATTCTCTCC
>APFE030889862.1:0-14094 GCA_000404065.3 Pinus taeda | reverse complement strand
GCAACCAGAGTCTAGAAACCATATATCATCACTCTTTGTTTCAGCTATATTACAGGCTAACAACAAATTATCTTCGCTGATATTTTCTCTAGTGATATTTGCACTAGATCTATTACTCATATCATGCTGCTTTTTCCTACATTCATTTGCATAATGCCCATATTTTGTACAAAAATAACATTGGACATTGGATTTTTCATACCTTTGTCCTTGAGCATGATGTTGTCCACTTTGTTGGCTGCTTCTTTGGCCTTAGTTCTGATTTGGATTGCTACCTCTTCTTTGAGTGTTTGCTAGATTGTTTCTTCCACCTCTGTTTTGGCTTCTGCCTCTTCCTCTCTTGTTTCCTTTACCTTGATCTCTTCCTCTTCCAAAGGACATCTGGGTCTTAAAGGCTTGTTCTAGAAATGAGTTTTCATTTCTACTCAATCTCTGCTCATGTGTTATCAGTAATGCATGTAGTTCATCAACTGAAAAGTTTGTGAGATCCTTTGTCTCTTCTATGGTGGTGACAATCACATCAAACTTTGAGGGTAGGACCCTCAACAGTGTCTCCACAATCCTCTTTTCTTCAAGAATCTCTCCATGAGACCTTATCTGTGTGACCAGACCAATCACATGTGTGAAGAATGAGTCAATATTGTCCGACTCCTTCATGCATAGATTCTCAAAATCTCTCCTCAGCAACTGTAGTTTTTCTATCTTCACTTTCTCCATGCCTTGATAGGCTGTCTTGAGAGTTTGCCATGCTTCTTTGGATGTCTTGGCTGTTGCTATCCTTGGAAACACACTCTCATGCACTGCTTGATATAAGAGGAGGAGGGCTTTAGAATCCTTCTTCTTATAGCTCTTCAACCGTTCTTTCTCTGCCTGAATTAAATTATTAAACTCATTTTCATCTGCTGGTTCTTCATAACCATCCTCAACAAATTCCCATAAGTCTTGTGAGGCAAACGGGACTCTCATGGTTATTGCCCAATAGTCATATTTTTTTCCATTAAGTTGTGGGAACTGGGTATTACAGATACCCATGCTAGTGCTGGTGCTGGAGCCAACCATTCTAGCACTCTTAACTATGCTTCAAATACTTGACTGCATATTTTAAAATAACTGATTGTTTCTTCAACAGCAACACAAAAATTAACTTGAGAAATACCTGGATCCTTTTTTGACTCAGTCTTCACTCTGCTGAGCTTCTCCAGCAAGAAATCCTTCCTTCAACTTCTTTGACACCTTCAAAAAGCCTGGACAAGCCCTTATACCATGTTGGAAATTTCTGGTAATTTCAAACACAAAAGAATAGAGAACAATGCTCTCTTTTCTCCACAGGATCTTAACAGAGGGAAGCATAAAAAAATGGTTTGATGGAGATGAAGAACAGAGTTTCACACACCAAAATAAACTTGTATTCATTAATCAAAGACAACTGTTGTTACAAATTCATCCTCTACCAGAGGGATTCTCTAAGAACTTTCATAAAACAAATTACTATGTTTCACCTCCACAAATTTATTTTTACACTACTATATGTAAAAATAAAACTTACATTTACTGCTATAAAAATCTTTTTTCTACTCGTTTCATTCACGGTGATTTTTTTTCATTTCAATCTCTCAAAATAAACTTCTTCTCGCCGTGCTCAGCATATTACGTTTCATACATTGAAATTACAAAAAAAACATTACAATTGATGCACATTTCATACATTGAAATTACAAAAAAACCATTATAGTTGCTGCAACATTTTTTTCACTTCACATTAGTGCATTTCAGTTTGCATTACATATGCAATGAATAACCCTCACACTTCGCACTTCTGTGTGAATATTTTTCATATATCACACACACTAAAACATAACATAACACATGTTTTTACTTGTACCATAAAAACTAAAACTACACCCGTAAATAAAAGAAACATTAAAATTAAAAACATTTACCTATGCCCATACTTCCCTTGAGTTAAAAAACATTAAAATTAAAAGTATTACTTACGTTTACCAAACCACAGTAAGTGTTCATTTATTACTTCATTATGGTGTTAAGTTAATTTCTGGAATGAAGGTAATTCAGTGTACGTTGCATTAAAACAAAACAAAACATGCTCCCGCTATCATAACGCTCAAAAATCGAACCGTTGTAGTCAATATTAAGTGTTCATAAGTTAATTTGTGGAACGAAGGTACTTCAGCGTACGTTGCATTAAAACAAAACAAAACATGCTCCCGCTATCATAACCGTTGATCTGCGCTCAAAAATAGAACCGCTGTAGTCAATATCGCAAGCCCCTTATTTGCTGAACATTATGCTCCGGGAAAAAAGTGGTTTTCAAAAAATAAGTGAACCACCCCTTATTTGTTGAACATTATGCTCCGGGAAAAAAGTGGTTTTCAAAAAATACATGAACCGTGGTTTTCAAAAAATACATGAACCACGTGTGTCGATCGTGTACACTATCGCATCCCCTCGGAAAAATACCACTTTTCAATGAAAAGCGGTGGGATAAGGTCGGGTGGTTTTGCTGGAAATAAATGGTGTCGCTGTTCCATTGTACCCGCAGTCAAAATTACCATTTCAACCGTACAAACCAGCCTCCGCAAAATCGTCAGCGTTAAGAGTCGGCAAGAGCTAACCAGCCTGCCATAGGGCATTAAATGCCCGTATGGAGGCTGGCTGTAGCATGTATGTCAAAACAGTCATGCGCCCATACATGCATTCTTCCGATCAGTTTCCGGCGTCGCGCCAATTAACCACTGATCAGGGAACGAGGGACCCGCCATCCATGCGCTGGCACCGGGACCCATTCCCAAACAGCCACCTCCCCTCGCGCCAAAATACCATTTTCATTTTCGCAGTTTGAACCTGCGCTGTTTATCCTCTGCAACCGTCTGCGCATGCTCTGCAACCATCTACGCATCCTCTGCGTTGGTTAGCTCTCGCCCTCTGCGCATCCTCTGCAACAGTCTGCGCATCATCTGCACCCACCTCGCAGGCAGGTTAGCGAATTTGGAGTCTGATTTGACCCGTTTTGTTTGTCTGATAAACAGATACGAATGCCATGGGCTGACTACTGAGCTGCATTTAATAGATCAGGAAAACAATTAAGTAAGAGGGAGTCGTATAAAGTTTATGCAAAATGCATTTGCTCAAATTTGGTAAAACAAATCTGCCGAATAAGAAATGCACTTGTTGAGCTCTCAGATCTATTAGAATAATTGCTAGGAAAAAACCCTGGGTTAATTGGGAAGTGCTATAGAAATTAGGAAAGCAATTCGTAATTTCAGGATAATTAGGAGACACTCAAGCCCTAGGGTTGTTGGGAATGGTTAAAAGATTCTGAATGCAGATAAACTGTCAAGAAAATATTTACAAAGTAGTTGAATCTTTAAGAGTTAAACACGGTTTGACAGTTAGAAATTGATTCAACGGCTGATCAAAAGAGAGCAGACTAAGTTTATGCAAAATATACTTGCTTGGACAACTTTTGTCAAAAACTCTACACGGTTAGCTTATTTCCAAATAGGCAACGTTAATCCGCCCCTTAAAGAAATGCACTTGGTGAGTTCTCAGATCGAGCAGGAGATGCCAAAAAACTTCCCTTTAAAAACACATTTGGCAAATTCTCAGATCGATTTGGTAAGTTCTAAGATCGATTTGCAGATGCCAATGAAGAATTTAACTACCGTGTACATGATACTATACAGCTCTTTGGCAATTACAAATCCTAACTCTAGCATTTGGCAATTGTGAGAAAACTGTAAATTTCATTGATTCGACCGAAGAAATTGTACGTTTGAGTTAAGTTCTGCTGATTGGATTTAGCATTTACCATATATCAAGCGGTGATATATTGTTTTACACTTGGGAAGATGGTGTACTGGAAAATTTTCCGTGAAGAAAAGGGACTTACATAAAGTTTATGCAAAACACACTCCTTTAAGCAACCTTTACCGAAATTTGGCAGATCACATCTACCCTGCAAGGAACGCACCTAGGACACAATATACTCGTCTAGGACACAATATACTGTAGCAGAGAAAATAAACAGAAGCCTCATACCCCAAGGCATCACACTAGAAACTGCCAAAACCAAGATGTAAATATCTAGCAACTAAAATCATGAAGCCTCCCAATGAAAGCAACACACATTATAGTTGGAGATATTTTTTTAGTAAAGAGAATGGGCAATGACAACTACATAGAATAAGAATAATCTTTTTCATCTGTGTTCTTATGCAATATTTCTGTTTGTGATTCAGGAAAACAAAATGATGGTTTCCACCATTTAAGGATATGGGGCTACTATTTTATCGAAATTGCATGAATATCAACTAAAAACACATCAAGTCCAAAACCCATTGATGACCACTCGTTATGAAAACTTAAAGACTTGAGTCATATGGAGAAATGGATAAGATTGGTCACAAACATACAATGAAGGAATACACCAGAGAAACCATCTCATTTTAAGTCCCTGTGCAGCTCTTTATCTACCTATCCATTGACATGTGATGACACAGGTGGTGAAGTTGGTGAAGAAGGTCCAGAATCCAATCAAGTAGCAAGATAACCCAAGTCATGCATACCACCATATCCTCTAATATCTTTCCAGCTCTTCCTGAAGAACTGCTGATCCATTGACATGAATTTTTGCTCTTCATGATTATTAACACCCAACTACAAAATCTAAGGACTTTATAGCTCAATAATGTAGCTATAGTAGACTCAAAATTAACATTTTTTGAATTCAATGATAGATCCATCTCTTGCTCCTGAAAAACCTATGGACCAAATTCATCTTTGTGCCAAATGTATAAACCCAAATGCTGAAAACCACCAAATCATCATACTAAGTCTGGATCTCCTATGGTCCTCTGTTTCTTCTGTCAAATATGGGAACCCAACTCAAGATCTGTGACAATTTCTTTGGTGGATCCACTAAAACTTATGTGATTACTCTTGATTTCCCAAGCAGAGAAAAACAAAAATCGACTAAAAATTATGTGGTTACTCTTGATTTCCCAAGTAGAGAAACACAACAATCTTTCTCAGTATTCAGATTTCAATTCTCTTGTCAAATGAGCACCCTCCGTATGTTTGGAAGTTTAAAATGCACAATATATGGTTACGTTTGACTGAAGTAATTGATGTAAGTTACATGGACTATGGTATGTTGGGCACTCGAAAAAGGACCGCATGAACAGTAATTACTTGTTTAAGTTGTTATGGAGTACGGTTCTTTCAAGTCTCTGTCAATCCATTGGTTTGAAGAAAATTAAGGGCAAGATTACAAGGAAAATCTCATTCAGTATCACACCAAAAGTTAGTCTGTTAGCATGCTTTCGAGACCATAAAGATTATTGAAAGTTCTATTATAAAACTTGACTGTTAATTCAATGTTGTGTCATCTTCAATACAATCCAAACATCTTCTAAAATCCATTGTTTTTCTCCTTTTTATTTCTGTCTGCTATAAATAGAATGATTATTGTATATGTCACGGTGAATGGTGTTATCTATTTCAATATGGAAATGGCTAAAGAGAGGTTCCTATTATGAAAAAATTGTGAATGTAGATCTGCGGCCTAGTTTAAATGCCAGTTAAGAAACCCATCCTGCTGAGTTTTTGTGTAGATTAGGAGACGCCGGCAATTGAAAATTAAAAATCTGAAGATTGCCAAAACCCTATGGTAATTGTGAATTATGAAAAAATTGTGAATGTAGATCTGCGGCCTAGTTTAAATGCCAGTTAAGAAACTTATCCTGGCAATTGTGAGAAAAATGTAAATTTCATTGATCAATATTAGCAGATTGATCCATTTCACTGATCTGCTATACAATAATAGCTTGAGAAGAAACAATCCAGCTACCATTGGCTTGACCAAATTGTGAGCTTCTTTGCATTACAAGGTGCTTACTGGTGAAATTCCTGTGGAAATTAGTTAACTTCAGTTCCTGGAGATCTTATACCATTATGAAAATCAGCTCAGTAATACTATCTCTGTTGATATTGGGGGTTGTTCTAGCTGAGTGTGATTTTTTTGGAAATCATTTCTAGTTCTTCAAAAATTGGACTTGGCAGACAATAAACTCTCTTTGAAGAATACAAGCAAATTATAGATTGTTTAGAGGCATACAATTTCTACTTCACTATAACATCCCATCGGTGATCAACAAGACAAGCACATGTGAGAAGACCACCAAGCAGCAAGCACAGTCATCCAATCAAGGAGAAGTGAGACTCCCCCAACCAAAGGCCTCCAAGGAACCAGCAGCGAATCCCATAAATGTGATGAAAATTACAAAGCGGAACCTCATACAATATGAGGTGTAACGGGTTTAATGTTCAGTTCTTACTTTCCAGCCCAAATATTGCCAACTATTTTCAATGTGACCTCTCTTACTAAATCTTTTAAAGATGGTACACCTCTTACAATCTGCATGCTTCATGAATTTTTCCTACAGCGTTTCCTTTTTGCCAACCAGCATACAAAAGATATACATGGCATCTCCAAATGCTTTAACAGAAACAGAATGTTGTACCCAGTCTTGGCTTCAAATGAGATACTGGCAGTGCATATAAGATCGCTGTCACGCAACATACATCTACACTCTAGAGCTTCTTTCAATTACCGTTACCAATAATCACCACAAGAACAGTTCCCATCTTTGAAATGATGGAAACGGCTGGTATCCCTCATAACAATTTCTCGGCTAACTATCTTTGAGATGTACTTGCTGGCAGAGTGACAGTCATCGCACACCTTCTATAATCTGTTTAGAAATATGGGTACAAGGATTAGAGGGGAGAAATGAAAATATACCTGGAAGATGCCATGGATCATATTTGTAGAGATCATCTATTATAGGAACAGGGATCATCTGAACAGGGATTTTCTTAACAGGGATTTTCTTTGCAACATATATTGCATGTTATTATGTTTCTTTCAGCAATGTATTGAATATACCAAGATGAAGCATTTGAAAGTCTATAATACTGGTTTGTGCATGGGTAGGAAATATTGAAGGGTCTTGAGTGTAAATTTACACAGTACAAAAAATTGCATTTCAAGTGGTGTTCAATATTTATAGCATGAATTGTTGCTCATATGTTTAGTCAATATTCGTGTTCCCTCATTTCTATAGGGATTTGAAGAATGAAGAAGTGGGACTTGATCAATGAGTTGGAGGTTGAGGACCCAGAAGGAATGATAGAGTTTTCAGCGGAAGATTTGACATGGATAGAAGTAGCAGGAGACCAAGTCGCGATTATTCCATATTGTCGACTTGAGGATTTTATAAGTGGAGAGCAAATGAGGGAAAGTGCACCTACTCGATTTGTTGCTAAAACTCGACGAATTAAAGATGTGAAGGATATCAAGAGGACAAATTCTTCAACATATCTAGAATATGTTGTGTGAGTCTCTCTCTCTCTCTCTCTCTCTCTATCTATCTATCTATCTATATATATATAATTTTGATTTTAAGTTCATTATGTCGAACATGCATAAATATTTTATTTAATTTTTGGTAAATTCTTGATCACAGATATTGGTGTGCCTATGGTCCAAATCATGTACAATCCAGCAATGTAGCTGAACCTGGATCTACAACTAAAAAACGTCTTCCACGTCACAGCATCAAAGTTGGTTGTCAATGTCACTTTATTATGCGACGACTTGCTCTTAGACCAAATGATGTTCTAATATATACAGCATGCAAACATATTGATGACAAAAATGTGGTTTGTCATGGAAATGAGGCAAATGGCATGCCGCAGAAATTCAATTTTGCGCCGCATTTAACAGAGCATATACGAACTATTGTTGAAGATTTGGTTCATGATGGTTTTAATGCTACGATGATCTGGGAAAAAATTATCTTTGATTTAAGGTATGGATCTGGTGAGTTGTTCACAGGGGCACCTCGAGATTCTTTCATGACAAGAAAAGATGTGTCAAACATGTACAATAATATCAAGAGGCGGGAGTATGTGAAGCATGAAAGTGATCCAATGAGTGTGGATTGTTGGGTTAGTGAGTGCCCAGAGAGCTTTTTCTTCTACCAACAACAAGATGTTGTTAGAAACATCCCTTTCATTATAGGCATACAAACTAAGTGGATGCTTTCAATGATGGTGAAATACTCACACAACAACATGTTATCAATGGACTCCACTTTTAGCACTAACAAATATGGGGTAAACATATTTACCAAAACTTCATTTATTCAACTTTATTTCAATGTCGTCCTCTTATATGCTTATAATCTTGTTTTCTTATTGTAATGCAATATCAACTGTACACCATAATGGCTTTTGATGATCATCACAATGGGATTCCAGTGGCATGGGTCATATCATCACGAAATGGTACTCTTGATATTTGTAAATGGATGTCACAATTATTTGCAAATGGTAAAAAGGAAAACCCAGATTGGCATGTCCGAGCTGTGATCACAGATGATGTAGCAGCAGAAATCGAGGCATTAAGGTGAACCAGTTTTTTCTTTTTAGAAGATATAAAAAGCAATAATGTTCAAGGATATTCTCTTATAATGTTATATTATTTCAGGACTTGCACAAATTGTACACTATTATTGTGTGTATGGCATGTCCGTAGAGCGTGGTTGAAAAATGTCGGAACTAAAGTCAGGGGAAAGGAAAATAAAGTCCGTATCTTCCGTGCTCTAGGATTAATCATGCATTTGTGTAAAGATGATGCATCTGTGCAACATGAAATTCAAAGTTTCTTTGATGAATTCAAAGAAGAAACTGTGTTTTTGGATTATTTTGCAACCAACTGGTTAAACAACAACAAATTATGTAAGTTTCTTAAAGTTGCATTTTATCAGTTTGTTTTGTAATTGACCATTTTCTATTGTTTCTTCACATTTAATATATGTTTTTATTCCAGATATGTGGGCAAAAGCATATAGGGACTTCCCACATTCCAACCAGGATACTAATAATGCTATCGAATCTTATCACCGGTATCTAAAGCAAAGGTACCTTTGTGAGAAGAACAATGCGTCCCATAGAAGGGTGGATTGGCTGTTGCACCTGTTATTAAAAAAGGTTGAGTTGTATTACATTCACATGCAACGTCTAAAAAAAGCTGGTTTTGTCCGAGCTTCAAAAACTGAGCAACAAATAAATTTAAGCAAGTGCAAAGCAAAGAATATCCCAGATGAAGATTGTATGGCTGATGGAAACAAGGAAAGTGAGTATTTGGTTCGTAGCCAAACTATGGCAACTCGTGATACATGGTATCATGTCATCTATAAAGGGTTGAACCTAAACTTTTGTAATTGCAAATGGGCCCTAAATGGCAATATTTGTAAGCATATTTTGAAAGTTAAGATGGTAGTGACTAGCAATGTTTCGGGGGGCAATGAATTGCCTAATGTCTCTAGGTCTATTATAGAAAGACCTGGATATTTACTTGATTTAAATGAATCGTTTGTAATGACCCAAGAAATTGAATTGAACCTTCCAGCTTCTCCTTCCACTGATTCAACCATTGTAAGGCCAGATAGCGCCCTAACAATCGATGAGGAAATTAAACTTGTGATGTCATCAACTCATAAGAGATTGAGGGGTTTATTACAAATAACACCCACAACTTTGGAGCAGGAATATGCACTAAATCAATTGGTAAAAAATGTAAGCCAAGAGTACAATAATAAGAAATTTGATGTTGTAACTCCATCCAAGGTCACTACCAAGAGGCGACATAGTTTCTTGAGCCCAACCAAAAAAAGGGGGCAAAGTGTTCCTACGTTGAAATCAAGAAAAGATGGACCACAGTTTCTAAAGGTTGGACGGTGTTGTGGAAGGAAAAGAAGCATGAACGAACAATTGGAGATTTCTTCTACAAAAGAAATCAATCTGGACCACACATCTAGAAGGGTACAAGGTTATATTTTACAAAATACTGGTATGGAAATATCAATTGATGTATCTTTTTATGTGAAATTCAAAATATCATTATCTTTATCGCCTTCAATGCAATTGCATAACAATGTGTTTTTTTTTGTTACAGCTGAAGTTTCCACATCTCAACATACTTCAAGTTGTCAAGTTCGTTTATTTCATGAGAATAATGTGGATCCAAATATGGGGGGTTCATTGGTTCCTTTTCCATTTGATTCATCACGTCCATTGGCAAGAGAACATTGTCCTATCAATTCATTTTCTAAATATATCTCATAGGATCAAATATTATCAATGTGGAGACGAATATTGTGCATTACACTGATTAAGTTTGGAAATGTATTTCTAAACTCAGTATTATCTTTGCATTATTTATTGAGTTTTCCTGTCTCGATACTAACAACAAAGGAGGGGTTGTATTTTGGAGGGAACCATTCTCAATTGTAGAGAATTCTTTGGTCAAGTCACTCATATTATCATAATAAATGTGATTCCAATGCTAAACCTAAAATGTCACGAGGAGGTCACTAGAAATTGTCAGAACAATAGGTTGATTTCTCAGAGTTTGTGGTCATCTTCAGGCTGGGTTATTATTCTAATTACAGGATGAATTCTATTCACTGATATTGGCTGAGTGTTTTCCTTTCTGTTGGATGATTTTATTGATGGAGGGGAATGTTTTATACCTTGCTAACTAAGAATATACATTTGAGGTTCTGTTGAATACATAAATGGGGTGAGTTCCTTACTGTAGCTTTCTGAGGCTACTAAGATTTAATGTTGAAGCAAACTTTGCATTCAAGACTCATTTGGTTGTATATATATACCAATTTTTTCTGCCCATTATGTTTCATTTTTGCATTTGTTGAGTCTATGAAGGGACAATGTGTTCCTAGAAGATTGTTGGTATTTTCTGAAGTTACGTTTTAATGAGAAGTGGTGTTCTAAGACTATGTGTGCTTGTTGAACTTAATAGAGTCACCATATCATTATTCTAAAGCATTATCTTAGTATTTGTGCCAAAATTATATGTGTTTGAATAAGAACCAAGTAAGACACCTACAACGCATTGCCTGCAAACCATTTGACAATATCTCATAGTGAACCATAACTATATAAACTCATAAATTTTTGTGGCTTTTCAAGTTGCTTTGGGAAGGAAATTTTAATAGCACATGCCAAAATTATAATTGAAATGTATGTTTAACAGGTTGATTGTGAGATAAGTGTCCTTGAAAGTAATTGTGAACCTGTTGATATCTTGCAATACGAAGTGATTTAATTGTTGGCCAAATTAATCTTTGGAGGTCAAGTTCACTTCATCCTGAGCCTCAACATATTTTCCCTATATGTTTCACATAGCTTGAGATATGGTGTTGGTACAATGTGTTATTGCAGAAACCAAATGAAGCTTATGAGAATGGTTAAGGGTTTTGTTTTATACATTTTTCTTGCTTCAAATGTTATGGGCATTAATTGTTGTTGACAATACCTTCAAGATCAGTGGCAAGGTCCTATATAGTTGATATTGAGAGCCCATATTTATGCATTGTATTCTTGTAAAATCCCTCTATTGTATGTTGTTGACTTTGAGAGTTATATTGAGTTTGTATGTGGTTGTTGTTACAACTAGAGTTATGACAATGTTGTGGATATGTCCTTGCCAAAGCTAGCATGTAGTTTTGGTTGTTGATCCTAGTCAGCGTTTGTTTCTAAGTATGATGCAGAGACTCTATTGAGCTTGAGGTTGTGAGATGAGTTGTTGAGTAACCATAGTAGAGTGCGATTTGGAGGCTGTGGAATTAGCTAAGTGTATGAGTTGACGTTGATATTTGTGTTGTTGATGGTATGATGATTTGCAAAGATAGATGTCTTATTGTTGTGACTGTCTTGTCATTTCAGTGCTTTTTCTTAAATAAAGTTGTGACACAAGAATTTTGGTAGATAACCTTTGAAATTAATAAAGGCATTTAAAAATATGTAATTTTATTGGCTTATGGAGGATCCATCAAGGATCTGAAGTGACTTGGGCAAAGGCCAACAAAAGTTGTATGAGTCAAGGAAAATCACAACCCTTAGTGTTGAGCCTATCGCTAGAAGAAATTTATGACCCCTAATAGGCTCAACACTCCCTTTTAAACTGGAGGCATCCTTTTCACCAAGTGTACCTTGAAGAAACTCAAAATCAAGTGTGTCTTGCCTGCTGTCTACCGTTGCCATGCCAAAACCAGTGTAGCTTGAAAGTCAGATTGACAACACTGCTGGAATAGAGAACACCATCAAAATCAGTGTTACAACAAACAGCCAGTTTTTTTCCAGGAATCAATAACAGTTAAAAGAAGCAGTAAAACAAACATATTTCCATGTATCTAACATTTGAAGCAATGCATGCAAAACACTAAAATTCTGCCACTATCATTTCCTTATTTAGAAGTTGTAAAAAGCCACTGATGAATATGTAAAACCTTTATCACTTTTTGTTGCATGCAATTCAATATCAGTTATGATACTTCAGAAATCAGAAACTAATCTGTTGACTTACCTGTATAATTTGAAGGGCAGAGAAATCATAAATGCAAAAACAGAAATTGAAGGACAAGAAGTCATCCTTGACAACACAGGCGAAAAAAAGGCCTGAAGTTGTAAATATGTCCCATGTTTTTTACATTACGTTTAATTGTAAAAGTGGACTTGACATATTCAAAGTTACAAGAACTGTGGGTGTGTGACTAGAATCAGCTGAAGAATCAGCACTCATCCAGAAATTAGGAATTTGGGAATCAGATACACACACGCGCACACTTTTAAAATTTAAATTTTATCTCGAAGAAAAAATAAAATCCAAATTAACACATAAACTAATTAGTTTTAATGCGTATATTTTCAATTGAGGAATGAAACAAAACCACCAAGTTTGCTGAAAATTTAATGACTGCAATTGCTAGCAGATATCATCATCAGATATTTAGGTTATGACATCAAATTAAATATGAGCCAAGATGGCAAATGGTGGGAAGAAGAAAAATCAGTTTAAATAATGAAGAATGCATATATGTAATCAAGTTTAAATAATGAAGAATGCATATATGTAACCGAATAAATTCAATTGGAATTAATTTCGAAACAAAATTACAAGACTTTGTATCTGCTCTGCAGCTAATGTACAACTGGAGCTTTATCATACTCCTATGACAAAATTGTGTTGTGTGCATACAACAACATGAGCAGTAAGCTATTCCTGCAGGATTGTTAGAGGTACACTTATCATAAAAAATATAAAAAGTTTCTCTAAGTACTAATCCGTTGTGAATGACAGTGTCATCGACAAAAATGCTCTGAGATGAATTTGAGATGGTACAAACTCCATCACCTAGAGTAAAAGCTGCAAAATAGATGAACTCAGACTAAAAACAATCAGAACTGACAGTGCTTGCAACTTAATTGGCATGTCATTGCTAGATCTTTTGAGACTATTAAAGATTATTTTAAAGCAGGTTCAAAGTTAATTCAACTACTACATCCCTCCAATTTACTCAACATTACGCAAAAGTTGATCTTGAAACCAAGGAACAAGATGTAGAGAGAAGCCCCCTTGAATTTGATCTTAACAGCCTGTCCAAATAGCCTCAGGCCTGCTCTATACCACAGGAAATGCTAAAATTAGTTAGTGGAAATCTCTGAACGTTAGGAAATCTGCTATAACTATTTATGAATTTGCATTGATCATTACAGTTTAGCTGTTTTGAATCTTACCTATTACAGTGTCAATGTCCCAATATTACTTATTACAGTGTCAATGTCCCATGGTACTTTCCAAATTATCATCTTTCAACAAATTATTTAAAGAACGTCCACCCACATTCTTGCTGTGGCTGGGGAAATCTATTATTCTTGAAATCACCATTCCAAAAAGATATCACTCTCTTTAAAACATTTTGAGGACATGTCATTACAAAATTTATGTAAACTTTTAAAAAATGAGCATATCCATACTCTTTCAATTTCAAAACATTAATATTCGTTCTTCTATTTCAAATCTAAGAGATGTGGAAAACTTTGTTTCATGAAGCCCTGTTCATGTCAACTCACTTGCAAGACACAAACATAATGTTTTATATTTATAATGCTATACCAACTTCACTTTTTTTCTTGCAAGAATTA
>APFE030889851.1:10906-51434 GCA_000404065.3 Pinus taeda | reverse complement strand
TGAGGGTACATGGAGGAATGTGAAATTTAATTACATGGAGAGGACCATGCCTTCTCCTTAATAAATGTGAGGGTACATTGGGTAATGTGAAATGAATATATATATTGATAATGAGTTAGGAGAGGACTATGTCTTCTCCCAAGTAAATGTGAGGGTACATGGGGAATGTGAAATGTAATTACATGGAGAGGACCATGTCTTCTCTTTAATAAATATGAGGGTACATTGGGTAATGTGAAATGAATTCATACATTTTGAATTAATGGAAGGAGACCAAATTCTACCCAATATTCAATTTGAGAAGGTAAGTGGAGAATTTAAATAATGGAAATCATGAATTTTATATTAGACCTATATTTCTCAATATTTTTAGATAATGTAAACATTAACAAAATTTGTAGGATAAGATTTAAGTGGGGAATTACATATCCATTTCCTCTGCACTAGTCTGCCACTCGACCATTGTCCGATCATCTGTGCCCAAATCAAATGGCACACAGCCATATCAAGCTCGCTCGATGACTGACGTTTACCCGCCTGATCAATTAAACCCATGACTAAATCTTAATAAATCCCAATCCGTCGAGGATTAAAGCTTTGGAACCCCCCGAAGCCCATGATTTTATCACCCATGCACCTCCCTTGCCCGATTGTCATCTAATCACCATCTCCCTCATTCGATGGTCCACAGGCATATCGGCTACACCCAATGGTCGATTGTTACCCACCAGATAAAGCGTTTTTCCCCCGAACCCCAAATGTTATGTGTCAAGCGTGGAGGTAGATCAGGTGACCCCTCCTCATTACTGCCTTTGCCACAAAAGCGGAGTGATGGTTTGGGAAATAGCCTCCCTGCTCAACCCAAGAAACCACTCATTGTTCATAATATAAAAATTTCGCACCAATTTACCCATTACTAGTTAAAACCCTGAAAAACCTCATTTTCATGCATTTTACTCAGTTACGCAACGAAGCCTATCAAACCCTTCTCGTGCCACCCAAAGCCTCTGAGACATGATTTCACCATGGATGCACTCCCAAACACCTTCTGAACTCTGTCCACAGTTCTTCCTAGTTTCAGTACAGCCTTCGGTTACCTCCTCGCAGACTTGTGTTTTATTAACAAATTGTTGTATTTTGCAAGTAATTAGTAGAAGACCAGAGCTTGGATAAACAATTTTGATACTAGTCACAAAACTTGTTTACTCCAAGACTCGAATGGAAACCTATTTAAAAAACATTCATTCATAAGAAGAAAAAGGTTATACACAGAACAGAGAAAGAGATCATTCACACAGAGACATTGATTGTTAAAACAAAGGAACCAAACAGTGCATAGAGTCAAAAGACAAACAAATCAAACATATAGAAAGTTGATCAATATCCATTACCATATGCTGATACATATAAAAAACTAAATAATTTACTGTTGAAATACACAGTAAAAAGTTAAAATGTACAGTAAAATTAAAATCATAGTAGAGGATATTGAGAGGTCATCAAAGTAAAAGTGTATCAGCGTCAAAGAGTATCAAATGAAAGCCTAAAGTTACTAAATCCTCTAGCATGAAAGTTCAAATAGAAAAGAGCATAAAGGGCTAAAAATCAAACTATAAAGGTCAGCAGTACCACAATAAATGGGACTGCATGAAAGTAGTTCAATAGTTGTCTCTATCTTCTTGCAAGAAGATATTTTTATTTCCTAGATTAAATCTTAGGTTAGTTTGAGATATTTTGTGATAAAACTTTTGTATAAATACTTCACAATTCGAAGTATGTACATTGGATTCTTAGACATTTCTATAGACTTCTTCATCAAAAGACTGTAAAGCTATTGTATCACTAACTAAGCCAGCAAGCTGGATTCATGAATAAATACAAGATATGTCACAGGATTCATGTGTTAAGGGAAGTGCAGACAAGTATTTTCTCATGTTATTGTTATCTTTCTTAAATCTTTTCCACAACCTTTAATGTATTTCTGAATCTTAATGCTATAACTAGAATAATATCTTAGAATTTGTTTAATTACACTTTGTTTTAATAGTTAGGCATATAAATGTTTTCAACTGATATATAAATTAAGGAATTCTTCATTGCTCCTTAGTTTGGGTTGTTTTATTGCTAATCTAGACCAAGGGATTCTTAATTTCCCTTTGCTTTCATTTACCCTTTATTCCTCATTTATATCCCAGTATGAGAATTCTTAATTTCCCTTTGCTTTCATTTACCCTTTATTCCTCATTTATATCCCAGTATGAGAATTCTTAATTGCTCTCTCACCCTAATTAAAACCATTTCATCCCCCTCTCCAAAAGACATACACTTTACTTTGCTAGCTTTCCCTTTGAACATTCCCTTTAGTGATTTGATCTAGTTGTGTTGCCCTTCTATTGACTTCATAGCCCAATGGTCTAAAGACATTATCCTATCCATTCGTTTTAAGGATTCCACCATCCAATCTTCAATACAATTCAAAAACCCCCTATGGACATTCATAACTAGCCTGAAATCCCAGCAAACAAAACTAAATCATATAGAGAGAGCTCTCTCTAAGCCATAGTTTGGCTAGAGCCTATGCTCAAAAAGTGGTTTGTGGTTACCTCGGTGATTTGTTTCTCTAACCTTGATAAATTACTTAGTGATAACATAGTGGCGACTCCACTATGGAAAAATAGAATTTTCTTCAAAAATATTTTACAAGTTTAGATCTGATCTATGATGGTGGATAGTGATCTGACACACAAAGGTTAAAATATCCACCTGGTGACTCCAAATCAATTTCACAATCGAGACTCCACTGGAGGAATGAACCTCAAAGAATAGTATGAAAAGATCAGGCTTTTAACTTGGATTGTTATCCAAGACATTATGTTCTTTCTCTTCAAGAAAGTTTTTCAATGTATATTGTATTTTAGAGAAGATCTTATATTAATTTTTTATTATTTTCCCTTGAAAATTGTAAATATATATCCTCCTTATCCATTTGAGCAACTTTCTTCTGAATCTTACGATGATCACTTTCCAATCAAGAATGATCTTACAATCCTTGTACATATTCCTGTACCTTGTAAAGTTTCTAATAGGTACAAGCCACTCATCTTGCCTCCTACACTCCATGATTTCCCTGATAATTATTACAAGTATCTCCCTAGGTTTGATGGAGGAGATGGTAAAATCACTGCCCAAAATCATATTCAAGGTTTTGAGAATTATCTGGACTTATCTGAGATTGATGAAGATGATGTTAGAATCAGACTTTTTTCTCTCTCTTTGCAAAGCAGAGTAAAGAGTTGGTTCAAGAATCTACCTATTGCAAGAATCTCAAGTTTCGAACAGTTTGTCAAATTTTTCCTTGATAGATGGACAATCAAGGTTAATCATTTTGTGATCATAGAAGAATATAATCAATTGAAAATATAGCCAAATGAAATAATACAACAATTTTCTAACAGATTTAATCAAGTCTATTATTCAATGCCATCAAATATAAGACCTCCTCCTGATTTATCTCTCTTGCATTATCCAAAAGAATTTGATCCATAGATAGAATTTCAGCCGAGAGAAAGAAACCCCTCAAAATTGGAACAGATGCAGAACATTGCAGTAGATGTGGAAGTTAATCTACAAATTAGAAGAGAAAAGTTGAAAGCAGGAGCAGAGAAGAACAACATTGCAGAGGTAAAACTCGACATTTTGGTAACAAAAATATAGGAAAGGATACAAAAGATCACCATGAAAGATAAAAAAATTTCTCAAAATCACCATGACACATTTATTTCACAAAAAGAAGAGGTTGATAACCATGAAAAATTTCTTGCTAATTCCAATTACCATAGATTAGAACATAGATCTACAAAGCAATATGTGGAGAAGAAATATACTAATCTAATGTGCATGTTTGATGACATTACTTCTTTTAATGATTTGCATAAATATGATCAATATGATGATAATTATGTTCTTCAAATCCAAACTAACTTTACAGAGCAATTAGAAACTAGTTTGGGAATAAAGGAATTCAGTTTCAGCAACATGAAAATAGTGATCATCTTATCCATATCAACTATGAAAGTGAGGAAGAAAGTGCAAAAAAATTGGAAATAAGTGAAGCTTTTTTGCCACTTCATTTTGCTTCATTTGAGTTCATCAGAGAAAACTTTAAAGCAATAAAAAATCAGCAGTCTTTATGTATTAATATTGACAATGAAGAAGGCAATGAAAATCTTAATCAGGATTATTCAGTTTCACAAGTGCATTTATCAAATTCTATTGAGACATCTGATCATATGACATAGGAATGTTGTATACCACTATGTTTTGAATCATTTCAATTTTTAAAGGGAATGTGGTATAAAATCTCTAAAGAAAAGGATTAGCAGCTTGTAGAAATTTATGAAGTTCCATTCAATCCTATATGCAATAAGTTGCAGCAATCCTTCCAAGTTTTTTATGATCCAATAGCTAATATGTTGGATAATGAATGCAATCAGAATTTTTCTCCAATAACCGACTATGAGAGTCAAAATCAATATGATAAAGGTTTCACCAGACAGACATTTCAATCAGTAGAAATATCATCGCAAAGCTTATCTGAAAATTTGCAGGGTGTTAAAGATAAAAATGACATTTTAGTTTCATCGCATGGAGGCCATCTAGAACAATTATACAGTTGCTTAAATCAGTTGAAAAATAGTGTATATATTTTGGAAGATCCTTTTGTATAGTTTTTAGAGTCCACAAATGAAATCAAGTATTTCCTTATCTTCTCGTTGGTTGACAAGGTTATATTGGGTTGTAGAACTTCAGTTTTAATCACAAACAAGCACAAGCAGCAAAGTCCACCAATGTATATGATGCTTGAATAGTTGCATTAGTTGTTTCATTTTACTTAACTGACAATTGAACAACTGATTAGAGTAAGTAGGTAGGATTTCAGTTTGAATAAATTCAGTTTTTTAGCAGCAAGTTTATTTCAGATTAGATTTCAGTACAACATGTGTCAGATTTCAGTTTGTAGAAAAGGGTGTATTTTCAGTTCAAGAATTTCAGTCACAGAGATTATACAACAAAGCATATACATGTTTTGGATTGGCCCAACGGATCAGGCTACTAGTCGACGATGTTCTTGACATCTCACAAGGAGACGCCATCCCTATGTGAAGCCACTGTTAGGGTCCTATAATAATAGGATTCATAATTTTGAGTTGACTATGGTCAATATTGTAATATATACATACCTTTGCTTTCTGCAAATGTTTTCTATATTAGAATTAACAAATGTAAAGAGGGTGTGTCCTAAAATAATAATCAAAGAACAAAAAAAAGAAACAAAAGGACAAAAAGAATAAGAAAATATCAAAAAATGAAAATATATGAACCCAAAATACAAAAGCAAAACACGAAAGTATGCAAGTATAAATGCCACTACTATGTTACTTCTACAAATAATGGTTGTGTGCAGTTTGTCACATAGCCACAACCCATGGTAGTCAAACTGTTTAATCTTGACTATGTCATGCTTTGAATTTTATGTTTGTAGTTAGAGAAAAAGATCTGACAAAATATCTTAATCTTAGAAGATCAGTAGATAGGTAAAGAAATAAAAGGAGCTCGTAAGTTTAATCTAAGCCCTTGGAAAATAGAAGGTTAGAAGTAAATAGTTTGTTTTATAAAAGAAAAGGAAAGAAAAGGGTATGCTAACCTAAATGCACCCAAATAAGTATAAATAAGAATAAAATGTTAGGGTAGGTAATGGGTAAGTAGAAGAAAGGTTGCTGAAGTATAAAGTTGATTGGATCAAAACACATCCATCATGCTTAGACATATGTGTTAATATGTATGATCAATTATGAAGGCAAAAGAAAAGGTTTACATGTTAATTTAATTAACTCCCCCTTAGTCATTTTTTCCCCTATACTTACTAATTTTCTATCGACAAGCATGTTCTAGTACTTTTAATCCTTCAAGTCAAAGAGGCTTAGAACATTTCTCTGATTTTTGGTGGGACGGGACCCTCGGCTTAATGACTTACGAACATCAAGTGTCAGAATCCCCTTCATAAAAGTCATCCCCCTTCATTTCCATAGTAAAACTCTTTTTACTAAGGTTAAACTCCAGTAGCCTTGAAAAGTGAGAAATACCATGTTAAATCCTATTTCATTCAAAAACCCACAAAAGATTTTATCCTATGTTAAGTGCATATAAAGGAAATGTACAAATATTACATTACACTTAATACTATTATCATCTCCACTCATTTCATGTCATATTAATTTCTAAGTTAATTATATAGCTCCCATGATCCCTTGTTTCTCATATAAATAAATCCCTGTATTATCCACACCCATCGTTTGACTATAAACTATAGTTTTATTCTAATCTCCCCAATGAAACCCACTTAACCCATCAAATCTTCATGAAGTTAAGTTAAACCTTCATTAAAACCCATCTGATTCCCTAACCCCATGATTAACCCTGTAATAATCACAATCCACCCTAATTAAAGCCCCTAGGCCCCCCCAAACCTCTGCCCATTTCCTTCGTGCTAGTCTACCACCTGACTACCATCCAATCATCTACGCCCAAATCAAATAGCACACAGCCATATCGGGCTCACCCGATGCCTAACTTTACCCGTCCGGTCAATTAAACCCATGATTAAATCTTAATAAATCCCTATACATCGAGGATCAAAGCTCTTGGCCCACTCGAAGCCCATGCTTTTATCACCAACGCACCTCCCTCGCCCAACTATCATCCGATCACCATCCCCCTCATCCGATGGTCAATAGCTATATCGGTCATGCCCGATGGCCGATCGTTATGTGCTTGATAAAGTGGTTTTCCCCCAAACCCCAAATGCTACGTGTCAGGCATGGAGGTAGATCAGGTGAACCCTCCTCAATATTGCCTTTGCCAAAAAAGCGGTTCGATGGCTTGGGAAGCCGCCTCCCCACTGAACCTGAGAAACCACTTACTAGTCATAATATAAAAAATCCATGCCAATTTACCCGTTACCTGTTAAAACCCTAAAAACCCTCATTTTCATGCATTTTACTTAGTTACACAGCGAAACCTATCAAACCCTTCCGGCACCACCCTAAGCCTCTGAGACATTATTTCACCATGGATTCCCTCTCGAACACCATCCGAACTCTGTCCACAGTTCTTTCCAGTTTCAGTATAGCCTCCAGTTACCTCCTTGCAAACCTGTTTTTTATTAACAAATTGTTGTTTTTGGTAGGTAATTAGTAGAATACCAGAGCTTGGATAAAAAAATTTGATACTAGTCACAAAACTTGTTTACTCCAATACTCAAAAGGAAATCTATTTAAAAAATCTTCATTCAAAAGAAGAAAACAGTTATACACAAAACAGAGAAAGAGATCATTCATACAGAGACATTGACTGTTAAAAAAAAGGAACCAGACAGAGCATACAGTCAAAAGGCAAACAAATAAAACATACAGAAAATTGATCAATATCCACTACCATATGATGATACATATAAAAAACTAAATAGTTTAATATTGAAATGCACAGTAAAAAGTTAAAATGTACAGTAAAAGTAAAAACACAGTAAAGGATGTTGACAGGTTATCAAAGTAAAAGTGTATCAGTGTCAAAAAGTATCAGATGAAAGTCTAAAGTGACTAAAGCCTCCAACGTGAAAGTTCAAATAGCAAAGAGTATAAAGGGCTAAAAACTAAACCATAAAGGCTAGTAGTACCACAATAAATGGGACAACATGAAAGCAATTCAATAGCTGGCTCTATCTTCTTGCAAGAAAATATTTTTATTTCCTAGATTAAATCTCAGGTTAGTTTGAGAATAATTCACAATTCGAAGTATGTAGGGTGGATTCTTAGACATTTCTATAGACTTCTCTATCAAAAGACTATAAAGATATTGTATCACTAACTGAGCCAGCAAGCTGGATTCATGAATAAAGACAAGATATTTCACAGGATTCATGTCTTAAGCGAAGTGCAAACAAATATTTCCTCATGTTATTGTTATCTTTCTTAAATTTTTTCCGCAGTCTTTAATGTATTTCTGAGCCTTAATGCTATAATGGGAACAATATCTTAGAATTTGTTTAATTACACTATGTTTTAACAGTTAAGCATATAAATGTTTTCAACTGATATCTATGTTAAGGAATTCTTAATTGCTCCTTAGTTTAGGTTGTTTTCTTGCTAATCCAGAACAAAGGATTCTTAATTTCCCTTTTCTTTTGCTTACCCTTTATTCCTCATTTATATCTCAGTCTGAGAATTCTTAATTTCTCTCTCACCCTAATTAAAACCATTTCATCCTCCCTATCCCAAAGACCTGCACTTTACTCTACTAGCTTGCCCTTTGAACATTCCTTTTAGTGATTTGATCTAGTTCTGTTGCCCTTCTATTGACTCCATAGCCCAATGGTATAAATACATCATTCTATCCATCTATTTTAAGGATTCCACCATCCAATCATCAATACAAATAAACCCCCCCCCCCTGAACATTCATAACTAGCATGAAATCCCAGCAAACAAAGCTAAATCATATAGAGAGAGCCCTCTCTTAGCCATAGGTTGGCTAGAGCCTATGCTCCAAAAGTGGTTTGTGATTACCTCAGTGATTTCTTTCTTTAACCTTGAGAAATTACTAAGTGATAATAGTACCTATTGAAAATGTAACTATTTTCGGTCTTCATAACTGATGATGTACTCATTTTAATATGTATCCTTTGTAACAAACAAAAGAAAAAAAGAAAAAGTTATTACTATTAAATCATGGGATCCATGCTTCTTATTTATGGTCTTCTACATAAATCATGTTCTTCATTCTTATAGGGTTTGTTAGGTATTAGGATTTATTGTCATGAGTCAAAGGAGTTAAAATCATGTTTATAAGACCCTTTGGGGTGAAATGTAATTGGAAAATTAATTATTTTTTAGTCTAGAAAGTCCTCGAAACTCCAAAAGTACAAGTTGGCCCTCACAGCTTCAATCCAGCCTAAAGGAAGGAATTTGACCCCTTGGAAAGGCTATATAAAGGAGAAATTTGACCCCATTTGTGACTCACTCACCAAGAAGTTCAATCTCAAGGAAATAGTTTGATCTATAGCTAGGAAGAAAGAATACAAAAAAAGTGAAAGTCTAGAAGAAGAAGAAGGCTTGTTTTTGGGGTATCTCTCTCACACACATGCAAAGGTCTAGGGTTTCTACAACTACAAAGGTAGACGAAATTGAATATCTGAGTTGCAATTGGATGAAGTACATTATCTTGTTGCTGGAAGGAAGAATACTCTATCTTGACCTCATTTATCTTAGGAAGATTTGTCTTGCTCAAGGAAGGTATCAAGAGGAAGATGGATTAGGGTTTCTATAGTTGTTACCGAAGATACAAATTTAAGTACTAGTATTGAAGCTAGCATATTGAAGATTTAGTTTGAAGCTAGTTGGTGCTAGATCAAGGAAGGACTTGTTGGAATGGATGACTTAGTACTCGGGGAAGGAATTGGTATAGGGTTTGGGTATTTGTTGTCTCATCTAAAGAAAATTCTATAAGAATAAAAAGGTTTTCCAGGTTTTCCCCTTTGAGGGGTTTTTCCCTAGTTGAGAACCTAATTTTTGCGTCCTCTATTGTTATTGTTTTTTTTTCTTGATATTTGTTTGATGAAAATATCTAAGTAAAGAACGCAAGAAGTCTAACTACGTTCACAAGAAAATATTAAGGTTAAAGGAAAATTGATTAATAAATTTCCACTTTGAAGTTTCAAACATGATTTTAGAGCTAAGGTGAACAAGAAGGTAGTTGGAAGGATCATCATGCAGACATAAAGAAGGTTTTTCTTGTCAAGGGGAATCATTTTTGGAAGAAAATAAGTAGAATACCTATTGATCTAGAACAAGGGTTTCTACATTGAATAAGATCAAGACTACGTCAAGCTATCATTAACAGAAGGCTTAAGAGGGAGACTACAAGGAAGATTTTCTCTTAGGAGAAGGAGATCTATTAAAAATAATATTTGAAGAAAGCATAGAAAGGATCTTGGTATCATTCAATCACTATTGAAAGTTGTTATTGGAAAAATCCTAGTAAACATCTTTCAAGGACATTATTGAAGTTTCTTCAAAGGACTTGAGTGCATGAAGAAAGGTTGGAGACATCATTATTACTTTACATTTGAATCTTTAGGTCATATGGGTTCTTTCTGCAAGGAGATAAATAACCTCATTAGATCATCAAATTAGCTAGCACAGGAGAAAAGGATTGACCTAGGACTTATAAAACATGAGGTAATGGAATATGTAACTGGGGGGATTATTGAACATAACAAAAACAAGACTTGAGAACTATCATAGCACAAGAAAGGTGAAGTAATGGCACAATGGATCATAGTTGAATCTATCAAACATCATCTTGTTCCATTTGTTGCAAACTTGAAAATTTCCAAGGCTATGTATGATAAGCTAGTAAACTTGTACTTTGTAAGTACATTAGGACAAAATATGTCTTAGTGGAATAAACTATAGAAGATGAAGAAATCAAAGGATGAGGATATGGAATCCTTTCTAATGAACAACTCTCAATTAAGATATCATGTATAGGGGCTTAGAGAGACAATTTCTGATTCGAAAATGGCCATCTGTGTATTAAATGCATTTCCACCAAAATGGAGAATTTTTGCAATAAGAATATACTCTAAGAAAGATTCAACTCCTTTTGATGAGTTGTGGGCTCAATGAATTTTGGTAGGATCTAGGATCACAGTGAAATATGACATTAGATTAGATGAATAATCTCAAGCCTTTCTAGCTCAAGTCAAGAAGTTGAAGGGAAAGTTTGGAATGTCCAAGAAGAAATATATGTCTAAGGTTAAATGCTTTAAGTGCAATGAATATGGACACTATAAGAAGGGTTGTCCAATTCAGTAGAACAACAAGAGAAAGGAAAGAGGTGAGGCTCATGTAGCTTAGGAGATAAGAGAACTTGAGAAGAAGCTGAAGAACAAACATGTGAAAGATCTTCGCTATTTAAGAAGGAACTATGCTTGTCAAGTTCTCTAGGAAGATTAATATTTCCTTTACAATAACATTCATTATCGTTCACTATATAAATAGCCTTGTTTTTTCATAACATCATAGAGAAAAACATGTTATAGTAGCATATGTAGAGTCTACTTGGTAAAGTTGCTCTGTAGAAATCATCTATTCTCCCAAAGTAGAAAGATATATCTTCTTGCATATTATTCATCCAGGAATTATCTACATTATGTTAGAGGTAGTCATCTTGCTAATATGGATAATCACGATCCTATAAGAACCATCATTTTGGAGGTTCTTGGGAGAATCATTATGACAAGGTTACTATACATTCCATGTAACATGGAAACAATTTTGTTAAAACGATGAAGGAATGCAATGGGTCAGGACGTAGGCTCATTATGAGACATATAACTAGATTATGGAATAATATGTATAAGTATACACATTAGAAGTGAATCTTGGTTAAGATTCATGTGTGTGGAAACTTATAACACACTTACTATGATTATATGTGTTGGGCATGGAATCCCCCCAAGGCATGTTTTGGGGCTCAATGCCCAAGTTTTGAACCAATATTGTTGTAAAGTCTCCATGAATTGCGGGTGCAGAGCAAAAAATGTATGATAGATTCACAGGGTTGTCCATCCTAGTCTTGTAAATGTAATATTAGCCTACCAATGGTCTGCAGACCATGGGATTGTATAAATAGAGCAAGGCTCTAAGTGTAAAAGTAGTGAAGTAATAGATAGCAAAGTAGAAGAAAAGGGAAAGAGTCTAAGTGTGTCTTCGATCGTAGGATAGGAGAAGGCTTTGCAGCTGAGTGTGCAGAGGCTTAGTTGTCCACAGCCGAGTGCGCGGACCCCTACATCTGAGTGTGCAGGGTAGAGTCAAGTCTGTAACTAAGGAAGATAATAATAAAGAGAATTTTTCTCTTAATTTCGTGTATCTATTCTTGTCTTATTACCTGTTTTATATAAATTGCAATTATATTGTTTATTTATTGTGTGCACTTGTATGAATGATTTATATTTCTAAGTATATCTTAATGAATACAAGTAGGCTAAGTTAATCAGCTAACAGTGGGATACTAGTAAAGGCTTGGGTAATAACAGTGTTCGGCCCCTGGATAGGGTTGCGCGAAGGTAGCATCTCAGGCTGCGAGGTATGGGCAAGTGCGCATAGTGACGGGCACCCAAAGTCAAACCGCGGACCACTTGAACTCATCAAACATCTCCAAGGTGTAGAAACCTGGTTCTAGCACCCTCCCATACTACTTTGGGTGACACCTTAGTCTGCGCTCTGTGGACTGTTGCCGAAAGGACTAGTAGTACCATGATTTGTTTGGCTAAATCACCTCTGAACCTGGATCAAACCACAACAAGACAACAAATGGTTCCATTGCCAGGATATTGGGGATGTGCATAGAAGTAGAGCATCACAGGGTCTGATACCATGCACAGAGGCCTGTGTTGCCACATCAGTTGTCCAAAAAGTGATCGTTGAGGTCACTATTCATGATGGGATGTGAAACTTGAGGCCAAATGGAGTGGGCAGTGGGCATTTAAGACGTGATTTATGGGAAATATTTGAGAAACTCTACCACCAAGAAAGCATTAATGGATCAAAATTAGGGAGAAAGGTCGAACTCGAACTCAAAAGGTGCTATAAAACACAAAGGGCTACCCAGCAAACAACACTTGGTCAATTGAGAATTAAGCGATTGAGTAGAGCATTGAGCATTGGGAGCCAAGCAATAATCAATACCTTGAGTTCACGAGTGATAAAATATAGCCTAGAAATGATGACAGCAACTAAGGATGGTTTGGGAATTAAAGAGGTAATCGTCAGCGAGGCCACACAAACACCAATGGTGGAGGAGGTTCCAGAAGGCACCGGGTTGTGGCAGAAATCCCCAAATCACTACGAATGCCAAGGCCCAAGAAAGATAAACAGGAAATGGCCCTTGTACGTGTGTCCTCGAGGAAACGCAGCAAGCTATCAATGGAAGAAAAAGGGAAAGCTATCATGATCAACATAGATGAGGAAGAAGAAGATCTTTAGGCCCTTGTCATCACAACATAAGAAGACGAAGACATGGAGGAGGGTATTCCACCTACATGCTCTGCAACAAAACTACCTACATATGTCCTACTGTGGAAAGGGAAGACCAAAGTGCTGAAGGACTTGGATGAAACTAAGAGTTCACTCTAGACCCCGCTCCTCCTAGATGGTATTGTGTTTGAAGGCATGCACCTGGGCTGCATACCAACCATGAAGTTTGAAGATTGGGACCTAGCTGACCGCGAGAAGTTCTCTCACCTCAAGATTAGGAACTTCATGAAACAAAGCACTGAGGGGGTGGTGACAACGTTAGAGCTATGGAAGTGGCTACATGGTGTGCAAAAGGTTGGGTTGCTACACTTGCCATAGATACCCATCACCATGTTCGTCATCAAGCAGTTTCTTTTCCTGGTGCATGATGGGTATCTATGGTTGGAGGAGCCTATCCCCATCATGGAAGCTCTCATTCATCGCATTTCTTGGCTCCCTTGTAAAGGAAAGGACCCTGTGACCATAGCCGAAGGAAAGGACAGTGATATGGCCCATGTAGAATCCATGAAGACGAAATACAAGCTGGGGAAGAAGAGGGGCTACGCCATCTCCATCATCAAGGACAAAGGGGTATGCATAGCAACCAAAATCCTAGCTAGCAAGGTTATGAGGAAGTGTCATCACAATTAGGTACTGGTGCCGATGGTTGCGCTGGCCGAGTAGTGCACAGAGGGGGTCCAGTTCAACTGGTTCAAATTCCTCTGTGAGGAATTTTTGAAAAATTGTCACAAAGCCCAGGAGTAGGGAAAAAGCTTCCACTATACATGGTTGTTGTTATCCATAATGCTTGTAGCAAGGAATTTCCGGAGGATAATAAATTCCCTAGCATTGACAGAGAATTACCGGAGGCCGCAAAGTACACTTCACTCTGGGCCACAAAGGATGTGAAATGGATATGCGACACCAAAATCTTTTGGTTTCTCATGGAGATGAGCATCCAGATGTGGATAAATCAGAGGTCGCACTTGTCGCCCACAGTGTACAATAGTCTGTAGAGTTTTGCAGACTTTAAAGCTAATATGGACAACATTTTTATTAGGGCACGTAAGGATCTAGTGAAGCAGTGGATGAAGCTACCTTTTGTAGCCATTGAAGACACAATTTTCGTTGTCTTAGGGACATGGCCTCGGGAATGGCATGCCCTAGATCTTGTAGAACTTGAGAAGGTGGTAGCACAGAAGAAGAAGGATGATGCCAAGTTGTGCATCACATAATTGGCCGAGAAAAGGTGGAAGGAAACAACAACAATAGAGGTAAGGGAAGCGTGCGAAGCGGAACAAAAGGTCACCGAGCAGAAGCAGAAGAGGTAGCAATAGCAACATAGGCGGTAGAGGCAGCAGCCATGAAGGAGGACAAGGGCTAAGCAATGTCCTCACATGGGCAAGAGGCAAAGGAAGCAGAAACAACAGAAGGGAGTGTGGACCTAGGGACTACATCCACAAAGTTAAAGCGCCCACATATGACAGAAAGAGCAGGTCCAAGGAAGAAGGTTAGGGCCTCGAAGTTGGTCATTGACCCGATCACCTTAACCAAAGGTGATCTACATGACATTAGCGAGACGGTTTGCGATGTCACAAATGAGGCCCTTCAGGATTTTATGTAGGAGCACCAGACTGTGTTGGGCGCCCTCAGGGCATAGCTACAGGAGTTATAGGTTTGTCCCCCTCAGGTGGGTACCTTTTCAACCCACCTTGCAGTAAGATCCTTGGCAACAAAACAAATGCAACACACAGGAATGGAAAACACAAGAGTGTTACGAGAAGGGGCCCTAGTAGCAGCGAACAAGACCGATAGATTTACAGTTAACATGATCAAAGGCCCTGGCCTTAATTTGGCTGCCCTTTCATGTGAGACATTGTATCTACTATAGGATGGGATAATAGCAGAGCTGCGCACTAGGGATATCCATACGATCCAAGTTCTCAGTGAGCGAAAGATAAACATGGAACAACTCATCTTGCAGCATGAAGAATTGGTGTCGCAGAATCAGCAGTTGGTGCAGGTGGTAGATGATGCTTGCCAACACATCCCAGAGCTAGCCATCCGAGCAGATCTACCAGTAGAGGTGTGGATCCATAGGTTTGCAACTAGAGTCCATCAGGCTAGAGAAGAAATGACCAAGGTTTAGCTAGAGCTAAACCTTTAGATTGTCGAGCTACGGTTAAAGGCGCAGCCTTCCACTTTCCCAGAGGTCTGAGAATAGCATGCTAGTCACAGCGGGATTGGAAGAAATTGGAGGTGTAGTGCATGACTGTACCATGTTGTTGGAGCAAGCACTTGAGGTCCTCACAACCCTGTAGGAGGACCCCAACATCCAACACCTAAAGACAGAGGTGCGAGAACTCCAGTAGCAATATGACAGTGTCCGAGGAACTGCGCAGATAGTAGTCCTCACTCAACATCTTGCAAGGATGCAGCAAGCTAAGGCGTGAAACGAGCAGGTGGATGTGACACGGCATAAGGAGGTAGTTCTCAGAGTACACGTCTAGCTGTGGATCAATGAGGCTTTCACTATCATGGCAAATATTGAATGAAATCTTTCACACATACAGGGTATGCACACGTTAATGCAGAGAAGTGCCCTAGACACGGGGGTCTCGGAATAAAGGATGCAAGAGGTTCAGCAAGCAGTGACTCAGTGCATTGCCGACATCACCACAGTTCGAGGATAATCGGAGGAACTCCATGCCAAGATTGTCAAGCTGACAAAGTGACTTGAGAGCGAGTCACGATGTTTGTGTTGGGGGACTGTTGGGCATGGAATCCCCCTGAGGCATGTTTGGGGGCTCAAAGCCGAATTTTTGAACCAATATTGTTGTAAATTCTTCGCAAATTGTGGGCGCGGAGTGCAAAATGTATGATAGAGTCACAATGTTGTTTGCCCTTGTCTTGTAAATGTAATTTCGTCCTACCCATGGTTTGCAAACCATGGGATTGTATAAATAGAGAGAGGCTCTAAGTGTAGAAGTAAAGATGTAACATATAGCGAAGTAGAAGCAAGGAACAAGAGTCTAAGTGTGTCTTGGGTTGTAGGGTAGGAGAAGGCTCTGCAGGTGAGTGCGTGGAACCCTACAACTATGTGCATAGGGCGAAGTCGAATTTGTAACTAAGGAAGATATAAATTACAATTATACTATTTATTTACTACGTGCACTTGTATGAATGATTTATATTGCTAAGTATAACTTAACGCATACAAGTAGGCTAAATTAATAAACTAACAGTGGGATACTAATAAAGGCTTGGGTAATAACAGTGTTCGACTACCGGATAGGGTTGCACAAAGGTAGCATCTCATGCTATGAGGTACAGGAAAGTGTGTGTAGCGATGGGCACGCAGGTTTGAACCATGGACCACTTGAACTCATCAGACATCTCCAAGGTGTGAAAACCTAGTTCTAGCACCCTCCCATACTACTTTGGTTGATACCTCAGTCTGCGCTCTACGGACTGTTGTCGAAAGGGCCAGTAGTGCTGGGATTTGTTTGGCTAAATCACCGCTAAACTTGGGTCAGGCCCCAACAAGCCAACAATATGATGTTTAAAAGGAATAATTTGACCTACTTAAGTATGCATAAAAGATTAAGAATTTCTTTAGAATATGTACAAGGTTGATACCTCAGTGTGCGCTCTACGGACTGTTGTCGAAAGGGCCAGTAGTGCTGGGATTTGTTTGGCTCAATCACCTCTAAACTTGGGTCAGGCCCCAACAAGCCAACAATATGATGGTTAAAAGGAATAATTTGACCTACTTAAGTATGGATAAAAGATTAAGAATTTCTTTAGAATATGTACAATAATGATCAAACATCCAATATAATCTCTGGAAGAAAAGGTTGCAACTCGGTAATCAATTTCGATCCTTGGGAATTCTGATGCATGAAGGAATATTCATATGGATATGGACCATGAGGATTTTGATGGAACAAAAAGGTAATCATGAGGAGGTAAGTCTATTTTTAACTATTATTAGTTATATGATTATCATATTATATTTCTACTAGGAAGGATATTCCTGGAATATATGAAAGATGTTGAGGCAAGCTCAACATAGGAGATCTCACAATTATGAAGTCAAGATATATCCATATTGAGATTGAAAGGTAGTCATGTGAGAAGATAACCAAAAGGTCAAAAAGGGAGATCACCTTCATGCAAAATTTATGATTAGCTTGAAGTTTGGAAAGGTTTAATATAATGGCTTCATCCATGATGTCAAGATAAAAGTAATGAGAAAGAAAGATGACCTCAATCCTATCACAATATTGAATAGTGAATATGACTCCATGCTACCTTGAAATAAAGAAAGCGTGATGCAAAGGAAAGAGGGATTCGTGTAGCTATAAATAAAAAGTAGTTGGTACTCTTATAAAGATAAAATATAAGGCTTGTGGAGTTGACTTCCCAAATAGAAAGGAAGTCTAGAATATCCTCTGGTTTTGAGAGGGAGCAAAGGAGTCTCCTTGAAAAGGAGAAAGGATGTACTCCTTGGTAAATAGGCAATAGGGATATTCTCTCTGGTTGAGAGGGAGTGATGTTCAACATCACATGTGAATTCTCTTCTTCAAGTAATGGAGATAGGATGGTAGAGGATTGGATAAGCATATGTGGTTTCCTTAAGGATAAAGCATCGAAGAAAGGAAAGGGTCAAAGTTCTTTGAGGATGGGATAGGTGTCCAAGATAAGAGTGATTGAAGAGGACCAATATCCTTTAAGTATTCAGGAATGAAAATACAAGATAAAAAATATTCCTAAAATGACATATCTTGTAAACATCTGAATAGGGTATGTGCCTTGTAGAGGTGGTGCGGTATCACGCATAAAGCCTCCCAACATAATGCTCTCGAATGAAGAATATCTTATCAAGTTAGGACTTAGTGACAACGTTGGTTATATTGTCTATTCTTACATTTGTCTTATCAATATGACTCTTCTTATGAGAAATCTTCAGTTTGAGAATGATGTTGTACTCGTTGTACAATTATGAATATATCCTAGTTAAGAAGGAGTGTTGAAAACGTAACTAGTTTCAGCATTCATAATTGTTAATGTACTCATTTCAATATGTATCCTATGTAACAAATGAAATAAGAAAATAAAAGGTTATTATTAAGTAATGGGTTTCATGCTACTTATTGATGGTCTTCTAGTTAAAAGTATGTTCTTCATGCTTCTAGGGTTTATTAGGTCTTAGGATTTATTGTCATCAGTAAAAGGAGTCAACATCATGTTTATATGACCCTTCCCGGTGAAATGTAATTGGAAAAATAATTATTTTTGAGTCTAAAAAGTTTTGGAGACTCCAAAAGTACAAGTCATTCCTAGCATCTTCAAGTCGGCCTAAAGGAGGGAATTCAACACCTTGGAAAGACTATATAAAGGAGGAATTTGACGTCATTTGTGGATCACTCACCAAGAAGTTCAATATCAAGGAAAAGGTTTGATCTATAGCTAGGAAGCAAGAAGACAAGAAGAGAGAAGGTCTAGAAGAATAAAAATAACTATTTTTGAGATATCTCTCTAACACATGTGAAGGTCTAGGGTTTTTGCAGCTACAAAGGAGGTCAAAATTTCATATCCGAGTTGTAGTAGGATGAAGTGCATTCTCTTGTTGCTGGAAGGAATAATACTCTTCCTTGAACTCATTGACCTTGGGAGGGTTTTATTACTAAAGGAAGGTCTCAACAGGAAGTTGGATTAGGGTTTCTGCAGCTGCTACAAGGGCCAAACTTGCAGATCGAAGTACCAGTATTGAAGATGGTAGGTAAAAGTTGTAGTTTGAAGCTAGTTGGTGCTAGATTAAGGAAGGAATTGTTGGAAGGAATGACTTGGCACTTGGAGAAGGAATTGGTCTAGAGTTTGGGTATTTTTTTTCTCATCTAAACCAGATTCTATAAGAAGAGGAGACTTTTCAAGGTTTTCCACTTGGAGGGGCCTTTCCCTAGCTGAGAGCCTAATTTATGTAACGTATGTTGTTACTGTTTTTGTTCTTGATATTTGTTCAACGAAAATATCTAAGTATAAAATAATAATAACTATGCTCACAAGCAATATTAAGGTTAAAGGAAAATTGATTAATAAGATGCCACTTTGGGTTTTCAAAAAGTACTGAGGAGAGGGAGGCGAGACCAAGAATGCGTATAACGGGAAAGGGTTGACATGAAAATTACATTAATTGTTTTGTCTTGTGGGCCCTAGCCAAAGGTGACTTGGAATGTGACATGGAGTATGGCTTTGGGCCACATGTCAGAGCCTACTAACATGGAAAAGGTTAGTTGAATCTTTAAATGGCCATAACTTTTGACCCATAGGTGAGATCATGATAAATTTATATTGTCAAGAATCTCTTGTCAAGTTAGACATGATGGTAGTATTATTTTTTATATATAAAAAAGTTGCAAGATGAGAAATTTTATGATCCCATTTCCATGACAATATTAAAGAGTTCAAGTTTAATACAATTAATTTCCTTCCTTTGAATGGGTTTAAGCTAAGGTGGGGGAAGCAGTTGTTTCAGAGTGGTATCAGAGTAGAAGGTTTAACATTGGCTATCTAGAGATGAGTGCAGGCTCTAACATAGTGTGATAAGGTGTTAGGACCTAATTCAAAGCATGGTAGTCATGTTGGTTAATGGCATGCAATGTTTATGATATAAATATGTATATAAATACATTAAAATTAGTGGCTTTGTTGTTGATCCATGTTGCTAATTTCCCCACCACACCATAATCGTTGATCCACCAAAGGTGGGGCATAAAGGTATATGTATGCATAATGACTATGGTGTATCGGCTTCCAAGAGTGTGTGTATGGCCTGATGTAAATATATGTATACATGTCATTGTATCGTTGCCCAATAATGTGTGAATGTGAATGGATGATGACTTGTTAATGCAGGGTATGTAGGGAATGCATGGATCTTGTCATGCCTTTGTAGTAGTAGGGTTTCCTATAGAATTGTGTGCTTGTAGTATATCATCATTGTGAGTTCAATGCCATGATTTTATATATTTGGAACAAGACATGTGGATGTTCATATGACTTGGGGAAAGCACATTGTGTTGTGTGCATCAATGTAGCATAGCTTGATCCAATTGAATGAAAATCCCATGTCCTGTTTCTAATGTGTGGAAAAGAACCTTGATGGAATTGGAGGCTAGTTGTTTCAATTATATCAATCATTTGTTATCATTTTTTTTATGGTTTCTTTCCATTGATGGTTAACTCCTTCCTTGCTCATGGAATGGTGTATAACACAAGAAAAGGAAACGGTTCTCTACTGAACCTTTGAGGCATGGTAATTTTGTGACTCTGATATAGAGTGATGTGTTTTCTGATGATTACTTGCTTGTGTAAATTGGTGCTAGTTGTAGCATTATCATTTATGGCTATGTGTTGATTGCAGACTCTATATTGCATGCATATCCATGATGAATTTTATAATTTTGAAATTAAAGATGATTCATGTTAATGTGTTAGATTTATTTCTAAAACATAATTTAAGATGGAAGGTGTCATGATGCTAGCCTCATTAGAGAGGTTGATTTCTAATTGGTAATGATAGTCTTGGTGAGGAGAATGAATTTTAACTAATGATGCTGATCTTGGTAATAAGTTTTATTTGCATTAATGTTGTTGGCCATGAAAAAGAGGTTGATTTAAAATGGATAATGCTAGTAAAGGGTTGATTCTTGAATCTTGTCATAGTTATACTTTGGCTATTGAAAACATGTTGATGTATAGTATATTTATTTATATCTTTGGTTATGAGACATGTAATTGAAAATAAATTTTAGATGTGTAAGAAGCTACAGGGAAACATGCTTAACATAGAACAGAAAAAGGTAACAACTGGTGTATATATATATATATATATATATATATATATATATATATATATATATTCATACGCATTAAATATGTTAATGATCAAGTGTATATGTCAATACATGACAGAACCAATACAACAAGAAAAGAGTGGTTTGTTTCAACTCTCAAGAACTTGAACCAACAATGGATAATGTTCGAGGAAAGGGGTAGAGGGGGCATTCTCTTAAGGCCCTCTAACAAGCATTGAAATACCTCTGCATGAATAAATTAGAGGGGCATTGAAATTTTAAAAGCTTTCATGAAAACTAGGAAAAGTATTGTTTTGAGTATTTTTATGCATGTATGATGGTGAAAACACATTGAATTCTTTACATTAGTGGGATTTTACTATTTATTCCATATTTTATTTTGTTTCTTCGACTGTTGAATGTAAGTATGGCCATGTTTCTTTCTTTGTGATTTTTTGTTTGTTGTCATGAATTTTTATTATTATTCATTTTCTTCTTAATTCTTTCCTTTCATGTTCTTGGATCTTGGGAATTTTTTTGGTTGAGGAAGGAAAATAATGAAGTTGTAGCCAAGAGCTTAGTGGAACCCAACAAAAGACATGAGACCTAGCTAAATCTTGGTGCATGAATACAAGGTCATTTCAAGGAAGGAAGGAAGAACATGACAACCAAGTGGGTTGGTTGGGTCTGTGGAATAAGTGGATAGAAATATGACAACCAAGTGTGTTGATTGGTCCATGGAAGTAAATATATAATAACAGGATATCCATGATAATGGCATAAAATAAAATACTCTCAAGTTCTGAGACTACATGGTCAATACATTCGTATGCATTTTGTACATTAAAATACATAGAAGGAATACAAGATGTTTCCTAAGATCTGTAATAGACTTAGTGGACCCTAAGAATATGAAAAGTGTTTATGTAATCCATTTTTCATGTGGAACACCCTATTCTAGTGAAACTAGTCATGCAATAAATCATAGGATTATGGAACATGCACCAAACATCAAACATGGGAGGACCCGCTCCTTAGCATTAACAAAAAAATGTGGAAAAGAAAAAACACCACATTTGCATTGAAGATACCCGGGTCATTTCTAAGATAGATCACTTCCATCACTTTAAGTTTAGGCAAGCTATAGAGATTGAAAGGAGGCCAAGCAATTTGAATAGAGATAAACCACATTGGATTGTTCAAAACGCGTCGACAAAACTCTAATGATGTGATTTTTATCGAAAGTTTTCTTAATTTTCGTAATAAAAGAGGTTTGGTCCTATAGGTGTTTGGTTGAATACCATCATAGTAGCAATATAGACTACTTGTCTTTAAAAATATCATGATTTTATGGATGGAAGGAAGGTAAAAGAATAAAACAAAAGGAATTTGGGTGAAGAATTCCTTGGGCTAAATTGGAAACTTCTTGTTTCAAATTAATGTAGACTTTGCATGGATACAAGAGGTTCTATTAACCTTGATTTTATTTAACATATGTGAATATGTGTTATGTTCATGAATATGTTGATGATTAAATGAATGTATGAAATTCCATTGTAACTGATAGGCCATTTTGAGGGATCATTCTTATGGAATAATTATTGATTATACTCATGAATTTAATACATGTATGGATGCCATGTTTGGGATAACCTACTAAAGGTATCCAATTAGACTCTTGTTTATGTGAGGAATCCATTGAGTAGGAGGAAATTCTTACTGATTTATTATTTTATTATCATGTGATTGCGGCACTCATATGTATTCCATAGTTATGTACATGGAATGTTGAAGGTTATGTTAGAAAATACCCTAATTTCAAATGGAATATTGGGTCAAAGGATGAGGTACATATGCCAATTTGGGATAGAGAGATCACCCAAGATAGAGGTTTTCCTAGGCTTGGGAGTAGTGTGATATGTGACATGTCGAGACAAGTATGGATAAGTTGTAGGAACCACAAACTCAAGATTTGGATCATGGGTGCACGTGGCGCAGCGAGAATAAGACACATAGGTAGAGAAAGTGCTCCAGACTCTTATTGTGTAACAGGTGGAGAAAGTGCGATGAAATATTGTTTTGTAATAGGTGGAGATCAAATATATTTTTGGATTCTTGGCTCTTTGGTAATAGGTGAAGGTTATCCTTATATATTTCCATGAAGGACATTAGGTGGAATAATTATTGTTCTCTACATTCCTGTAGGAGATAGGTGGAGGCACTGGGTTTTGGATTATCCATGTGAAAAGTGGGTGGACAACATTTGGCCTTTGTATCCCTATATTAATATTTAGATGTAGTACAATAAGTTATGGATTCCCTGAAATGATTATGGGGTCAAGCTAAAGAAACTCTAGATTCCCAATATTGTGTGGAGCACTGGAGGCAGTATTTCCTGGTTCATATGGGTGGAAACAGGGTAGTCTTTGGATTCCTAATGATAGTTGGCTATGGGATACTTAGTGGTATATTAGTGTACTCAATATTCTTGGTATTGGGTGGAGACACTAGAGGTGGTATTTCCTAGTTCATATGGGTAGAGATAGGGTAGTTTATGGATTCTTAGTGATATATCTTGGTGGCATACAGTGGAGAGACAAAAGTGGCTAGAGAAAAGTGGAGAGGTGTAATGATTGGGTAAATGTGGGAGGAGAGTGTTACATCAACCCAAAAATATAATCCAAGGAGCCTATTCCCATCACCTAAGAGATGCCCACTAAAATATTCCCCTACTTACACCCACATAGAACATGTTGTGCCTAGACACCTACTAGTAAAAAAAATCTTCTCTCATGTTGTTAACATGGTATGTCATCCTCCCTTCATTTATCATGCTATTCACCTTCACTTCATGTGTTGTTTCCACTGTGTTATATAACAACCACTCCCCAATCACTATTCCTATCCACTTTTGTCTAGTTGTGGCTTCTCTTGATTTGGATTTCTGCTCTCATTTATTGAGAGGCCTCCTTTGTTAGTTCTATCTCTTCCAATTAACACATAATCCTCTTTTCCTTATTGGCTTGTCTTAAAAGGAGTACAGGCTTGTCCTCCCTCTTTAGCAATCCCACAGCCCTCTTATGACCTCATAAATATGTCATCATCCTATTAAAGGTACACCAGTCATCCCATGATGTGTATGAAATAATCATCTCCTCTAATTCTCCAAAGAAACATCCTCCCAAATGCTTTGAGATTGTGTCCTAGACAAAAGTGGAGAGGAGTAGTGATTGGGTAAATGTGGGAGGAGGGTGTTATATCAACACAAATCGAGAATCCAAGGAACCTATTCCCATCACCTTAGAGATTCCCACTAAAATATTCCCTTGCTTACACCCACACATAACGTGTTGTGCCTAGCCACCTACTAGTAAAAAAAAATTCTCTCATGTTGTTAACATGGTATGTCACCCCCCCTTCATCTCTCGTGATAATCACCTTCACTTCATATGTTGTTTCCAACTGTGTTGTATAACAATCACCCCCCAATCACTACTCTTCTCCACTTTTATTTAGTTGTAGCTTCTCCTGATTTGGATTTTTTCTCTCATTTATCGAGATTCTTTCTTTGTCATTTCTATCCCTTCCAATTAACATGGGTGAATATTTTAGAGATGTCTATTAGTGGGATACATAGTGGTATATTAGTGTGATATAAATACCCAATATTGGATGGAGACACTAGAGGTGGTATTGTCTGGTTTACATGGGTGGAGATGGAATAGCCTATGGATTCCTATTGGTAGTGGTTGTGGTCTTTATAGTGGTACATAATTGTGCTCTAGATTCCCCATATTAGGTGGATACACTAGAGGTGGTAAGGTCCAGTTCAAGTGTGTGGAGATGAGGTAATCTCTAGATTCCCAACAATGGATCACTGGTTTTATTTTATTTCCTTTGAGAAATCTTGAGTGTTTTTGGGAATGAATACAAAGAAGGAAATTATTGCATGGGATAGTATGGGCACACCTGGGTGTTATCTTAGCTTGGAAAGCCACTCAATGCATGTGGATCAACAAAGACAAAAGCAAAACAAAAGACTAAAGTGAGGTATCAGTTGTTTAATTTAATGAAATTTATAAATATGAAGATGATTTACTGTTAGCTACGTGGGTCCTAACCCAGGTTCAGCAGTGAGTTTAGCCAAGAAAATCCCAGTACTACTAGCCCTTTCAGTAACAATCCATGGAGCGCAGACTGAGGTCTCACCTGATGTAGTATGCGAGGGTGTTGGAACCAAGTTTCCACACCCTAGGGATTTCTTGATGATGGTTCTGGAGGTTGGCAATTCTAATTTACATGCTACATTTCTCCACATAGATTTATATTCTTTGCAACCCGTGCACACCTTCATATTATTCTGATCTGATCCTCACTGTGCTATTACATTACTTCTTAACTTAGTTTGTGCGGGCCCAATATTCTTATTACTTGTTCAACTTTCAAATTACCACGCATACTTGAAAATAATGTAAATGCATAAAGAATAACTAGAACATAGGAATACAGATCTACAAGCAAATGCATAACATTATGAAGCTACTTTATCCTTATTAATACTCAAGTTTAGTTACAGACCTGACTCCACCCTATGCACTCAGCTGTAGGGGTCCGCCGACTTAGCTGCGAACTCTACTAGGCCTCTACGCACTTAGCTTCAGAGCCTCTACCTAATACTATGACCCAATACACTTCAAATTCACTTCTATCTTCTAACCATGCCTTCGCATCTATTTGCTACTTGTCAAAACTTAGACTGACTTTACACTTAAAGCCTTACTCTATTTATATAATCCCATGGTCTGCAGACCATGGGTAGGCTAACACACTTTATATTAAATTACATTATCTTAGGGCGGACAACTATAGACTCCTGCGCTCTGCGCCTGCATTTCATGGGGTCTTTACATTATATTTGACCAACATTCGGGCTTCAAGCCCCAAAAACATGTTATGGGGGAGATTTGCTGCCCAACAGGCCCCCAATACAATCATTGTGACTCGTCCTCAAGTCAATTTTGTTGGTGTAGTGATCTTTGCACAAAGTCCATCCAGTTGTGCCTGTTTCGGGGTGTTGTACCTGTAAACCTTGTAGTTGTGCACTGGGCGCCCCCAACACAATGCTCTCCTCCATTCACAATCTTTGGAGTGCATCCTCTATGACTTCCCAAATCGTTTTGTTGATATCCAATAGATCACCTTCTGTGAGCATGATTGGGTCACTGGATGTCTTCGTGGCTTTTCCTTTCTTCCTGGGGGTTGTTTTCTCTGGGTCATGCAGCCGCTTGAGTTGTGCTGATGTCATACTCGGATCTACATGGTCCTCCTCCCTGTCTAATTCCTTGGCCTGCTACCCTGAGCGCATCTCCTGGAATTCCTCAGCGTCTCTAGTTGGTGCGGTTGTAGTCTCTGTCATCCGTGCTACTGTTGCTGCATCGACTACCTTTTGCTATGTGGTTGCTTCTTGTTCTTGGCGCTTCCTCTCAGCTAGTTGCACGAGGCAGAGCTTGGTGTCCTTCTTATGTTGCTGCGCTACAATCTTCTCCATTTCTGCCTAGTCCGGGGTGCATCACTCTGAGGGCCATGACTCCATCACTGTAAAGATCGCATCATCCATTACGATTAATGGAAGCTTCACCCATCTTCATGTTGGATCCTTACGTGCTCAGATATATAGGTTATGCATATCTGCCTTGGATTCTGCCACTCTTTGTAGGTTGTTATGAACTGTTGGGGACAAGCGTGGTCTACAGTTGATCCAGGTTCGGATACTCACCTCCACAAACACCCAGAACACCTTTATTTCACGAATCTTGTTCATGTATTTTGTAGCCCAAAGCGAGGTGTACCTCGCGGCTTCAAGAAAGTCACCCTCCATAGTGGGGAATTGCCTGTCCGCCGGTAGCTCCCCTGCAACCAACAGGATGGATAAGAGTAGCCACACATAGTGGAAGGTCTTACCCTACTCCTGGCTTCCCTGTAGTTCATCAAAAATTTGTCACATGGGAATTGCACCTAGTTCAACTAGACCCCCTCTACGCATTGCTCTACCAACACAATCATAGACGATGGTACTTTGTCAGCATGGCATTTCATCATCATCTTGCCGACTAGTAGCTGGGTGGCTACGCACATTCCTTGGTATTTTGTACTTGCTATCGCATACCCCCGCTTCCTCTTTTCTAGTTTATACTTGTTCTTCATAGCTTCTGTGAGGGCCAAGTCGCTGCTTTTTCTGGCTATGGCCACAGGGTCATTTCCTTTGATTGACAATTGAGAAATTCGGTGAATTAGATCGGTCGTGATGGGAATCAGCTCTGCTAGCTAGAGATACCCATCATGCACCAGGCACAATAGTTACCTGATGACAAAAATGGTGATGGGCACACGGTGACAGTGGGGTATCCATCACAGATGGAGTAACCTAGCCTTCTCCACACCACGCAACCATTTTTTCTTTATTAACTTCTCTACAACCAACTATGGGAAATTCGCGCTGTCTGCGAGGTCTCAATCTTCGAACTTCATAGTCGGTACTCATCCCAATGGTGTACCTTCAAACCTTATATCATTGGGGATGTGCGGGGTTTGGACCGCACTCTTCGTGGCCTCCAGGTCCTTCAGTACCTTGAATTTCCCCTTCCACGGGGGAATGTAAGGAGGTAACTTCATCGTGGAATGCTTTTGGGAGAATTCCTCCACTTCATCGTCTTGTGCCTCAATTTGGGCAATCAGGGCTTGCAAGTCTTCCTCCTCCTCCACTGTTTCAATGGTGATTACTTTTGGCTTCGCCACCATTGACAATTTTCCAATCCATGGGTTTCTTGGGGATACACGGACTGGCCCCATAATTTGTTTCTCATTTTGTGGCTGCGATATGTGTGGTGATTTTGGAACTTCTCACATAGTTGCTACCTCTCCAAGCTCCTCATGGGCCATATGGGTCTCCTAGGTAACTTCGGCGAATCACACTCTTGTTCTAGTAGCTATTATTGTGTCTACACTTGAGGATGGTAAGAGCATACGTTGCTCAATGCTCTATACTTGCTCAAAACAACCAAGCGTTTCCCTGGAGCTGGCCCTAGGGATTTTATAGCATCCTTTGAATTTGAATTCAACCCTTCCCCCCACTTTTGCATTATTAATGCCTTCTTAGCAGTAGATCATCCCAAATCTCGTTCTTAATTCGTGTCTTAATTGTCTATTGCCCACTCCTTTTTTTTCTTAAATTGGGCCTCTTGTCATGAACAATGACACCATCAGTCATCTCCAAGCCTACCTGTGCAGCAACGCAGCCCCTTATGCAAGGTCATGACCCCAATGATTTCCTGATCCTATGCACAACATTCATCTCGTGCATCTCCCATACAGACTCTTTTATAGTCCCACACTCTCTTTCAACTGCTTGGAGCACTGAGACTATGCTTCTTACAGATAGTCAGGTGGTCGCATCACTAGTGTGAGGCTTCAACTTACCTACTAGCCTAGTCCAAGGGCACCGATCAATCACCCTCGTGTCTGTTAGTGCATCATGTTCTTCTTTGTATGGTGCACTCCCCTGTTAACTTTGTCTAGTAAGGTGCGGTCGTAGCCATGGTAGCAGGGTCACAAATTCTCCTAATGTAATAGTATGGCTGGCTATACCTTGCCTCATCATGCTTAGTTTCTTGGTGCAGCATGCTTGCATGCTTATAGTTTCTAGTTTTCTGATTTTATCATCCAACATCATTGTTGGGTAGCGAAGTCCCTGTGTAACTGTTTTGGGACTCAAAGTCCACAATTTTGGGAAAAGGTAAGGTAAAGACTTCATGAAGTGCATGGAGCGTGAATTGTAATGAGTCAAGTCAAAGGGTTGTCCACCGAAGAATAATGCAAAATAATAGGAAGTGAGTCGACCTACCCATCATCCATGAACCATGGGAATGTATAAATAGAGCAAGGCTCTATGGCTAGAAGTAATTATTTTTGGTGTTTTTGTTTGGATCTTGATGATTATGGGTTTGTGAAGGCAATATTCTCTGCATCTGTAAGTCTGAGTCAAGGGTGTTGGTAGATATATAGAGGCTTTGTAGCTGTGTGTGCAGAGGCCTGGTACAGTCCACCGTCGTGGGTGTAGACCCCTGCAACAGAGTGCACAAGGTGGATCTGGTTGTATTGACGGAAGATATTAATAAAGATAAGTTGTTTTCTAAAATATCACAGATCTGTTTTGTTCTAGTTTATACATTTGCTATATGAGTTTATATCTTTAAAGAATTATGATTGCAGGCACTGGGTTTTATCGTTGAAAGTTTGCTTAAAGACTGTAACCAGAAGATGAGATTTGTAATCATTTCCTTAATAAGAAAGTACAACTATGTGGATCCACGTGAAAGTCCGATAGTGGTACAAAGTGGTGTGAGGCCACAAAACGGTTCGCGACCCCTCCATACCACATCAATACATCCCAAGGGTGCAGAAACCTGGTTCCAACACCCTCCCCTGCTACCTCGGGTGAGACCTCAATATGTGCTCTGTGTGCTATTGCTGAAAGGGCCGGTAGCTATGGGATTTGTTTGGCTAATAAGTCTTCCGAACCTAGGTCGGGGCCCAATAATCCAACAAATGGTTCCATTGCTGGGACTGGGATCTGCCTAACGAATGTCTAATCTTGGAATGCTGGAACCCTACAAAGAAAGAGCTTGAAGATTAGTTGGATCAGAATCTTCATGAGTTCATGGTACAGAAAAACAAAAATCCGCAGATATCTTAGGAAAGGTGGCTGGATCACTATATATACAAAGAAATCCATGAAATCTTATTCACAAACTTTTCATTGGAGCTGTACAAGTGGATCGCGAGGCTACCTGACAGCGTGGTAAGGTGGAGACTTGATCAACCAATAATGTGGACTCCTGAGTTGGTGCGCAGGCTAGAGGTGTCTCAAGATAAAATCACACGAGTAGTAGATCGCTGGTTGGATTGGATAATCATAGAGTTTATCACTGAATTTGCAATAGAAACAACTGTGAGTTACAATGAAGCAAAAAGGTGATTTCTCCAAGGACCATGGGGTAAGTACATCAAAACATTGAATACTTGGATTAAAATATCGTTATGTGAAAAACATGTTATGCACATCCATTGATGTCTTGGGTAACGAGGAGCGGAAGAGGCTATCGCGGGATTGAAGGATTAGAAAATAGTCCTCTGATTTCACTTTCAAGAGAAAGTGAGGAGGAGCTTGCAGGGTTCTCTCCTAGAAGTGTAGTCTGACTAATAAATTAGCGCATTCCACCTGCATCAAACCCATATTCACCGACCCCACCACTGCAACCACCGAGGGTTGGGATGGCAAGTGCAATCAAGTTGCAGGTATTTAGAGGCATAGGAAATGAGGAACTAGATCAGTTCTAGTTCATGGTAAAGGCTATATGGGAAGCCCAAGGCGTAACATATGAGAATGTCAAAAAGGCTTCTCTAGTTAGCATGTTGTAGGATTGTGCATTGACATGGTATATAAAGTACTCGAGAGATCACCCGAATGTGGGAATAGCAGTGATCCAAGTTGCATTGAACAAAGAATTCAGCCGGCCTAAATCAGAAACGCAGTCGAGCATCGGGTTCAAGGAAATCGCAATGCTACCTAGTGAAACCCCATGGGATCTAGATCAAAGATTGAAGAATACAATCCGTGAGGCTAACATGACGCTGATAGATATGCAACACTATGCGTGGTTTGTGGTGTCTTTAACACCACACCTGAGGACAACATTATCACAGTAAAAGATCTCAACCCAAGCTGATGCATTAGGGACAAAAATGAAGTTGCATGAAACCCAAATATAAGATTTTGGGTTAGGAGTTTAGAAAATACACATGAAACTACAAAACCTATGCTTAGAAATGCAAAGTTTGAAGCAAGATAAGGCGCCTCGGCCAGAAGCACGTGCAAAGGTATGGTGCATAAAATGTAAAAGCCATGGCCATGATAAGGATCACTATCTGATATTTGCAAACTATTTGGCAGGAAGGGGACCAATACCATTGCGACCAGAGGCACAAGTACGGCCATGCACGGAAGTCGCACTCTGGTGTGTGATCTTTCAAGTAGGAGGAAAGCATGCAACAAACAACTACCACCTGTTGCAGAAATATACCCAGACTCCATAACAGCTGTATTGCAACTTCTGCAGGTCAGTAGGTCACGATGAGTGAAATTGTCGAAGCTACAACCTAATGATGTAGAGGACCCTAGCCTACTGAATGCAGACTGAGGTGTAAGGTTTTGACCCAGCCACAGGGCCCGTTATGGATTCTAAGGATGTGGATGAGGAAGAGGAATGGGGCCTGGATGGGGCTACAGAAAACTAATCTGTCATAATTGCGGCAGGCCAGGCCATTACGCTCGCGACTATACCAACCCTATGAGAATATCTTGTCCATACTGTGAGCAGTTTGACCATGAAATGGTAGAGTATCCAACGCTAATTTCCTAGATGCACGAAAAGGGGGTATTGCAGCCCACTCCAACTTAGAATGTCCAAATGATGAAGTCGGAACCGTGCAAAGAGGCCCACAACGTAAACATGGTACCATGGAGTGGTGCAACTATAGGGGGCGATGCACAGAAACAGCCTGGAGAAGATGGGAAGGATTGTGATGTCCCTACAAGGGAACCTAACTTTTGAGATGGAGCAGGTAAAGAAGACGTCTAAGGAAGCTTAGAATACCTTCATGAAAGTCTTTACTCCAAGTAGAAGGGATCCAATTGAGCCAGGAATGGATATCTTTATGCTTACCACCATTTTAGAGACATGTATGAAGTTGTTGCATGACAATAGAGTCGTTAGAGGACCGCAAGAGCTGATCACTAATTACGTAGGGTTAGGGGAGTTGCACGTAGTCCAGAAACTGGGAAAACATGCTTTGCACACCAAGCGGGAGATGTGAATGATGACACAAATTGGCAAGTACGAGATGGACTAGGTAATTTTGGACTTAGGGTCGGATGTGAATGTGTTGCCTAAGAAAATGTGGGAACACATGGGTAGGCCTACACTACAGTGGTCTCCTATTCAATTGCGGATGTCCAACCAACAAAAGATCTTACCAATGGGACAACTACAAGGGGTGAAAGTGGACATTGAAGGCGTAAGTACACAGATCAACTTCGAGGTAACAGACATTGTTGATGCCAGTAATCTACTAAGAATAGATTAGGCCATGGACGTGAATGGAGTCATCAACATAAAAGGATGAAAAATGACATTAAAAAAAAAGTCACTCCCAGTAATAGTCCCATTAGACCCAGCTGAAGGAGTGCACTACACTGAACCAGTGCACGATAAGGACAATGATGATGAACTGGACTGCATCTACCAGATAATAGTGCAAGACATGGATCGGGTGAATCCCACAGTGGACGAGCGAATCTCATGGGAGTGTGATAGTTCCTGCACCTCAGATTCAGACGAGGAGATCGAACGATGGCAGAACCTATTGCATGAAGTCACAACACTCAACTGTAACATGATGATTAGATCATTGTGACGCATGGAAACTGAGGTACGACAATAGCCAGTAGACAACAACACAACAAAGGAGAAGGATTTTGTCAACCTTTATGGAACTTCAATCGGAAGGCCAAAGTTGCAAGGGGTGATGGAAGAAACACCATGTGCAGCAATCACCAGGGTGGTATGCACAAAGGAAGTTGAGGTGGAATGAGCACGGAGGTAGAAGGGAGTTCCAAATACAGATTGGAGAACGTGCACAGCAGCCACGATGGAGTAGGGTGTCCAACCATCTACAACGCCAGGCACAGTTTTATGCAATGCAACCATCAACCCAACTGAATCTGTGTGTAGCAAGGATTTGCTAGGCCAATAAGACCATACACAAAGCAAGGTGTGCCAAGGGAACTCTATCCATAGTCGGACGGGAAGTCAAGAGAATTTATCCGACCACTTCCCTACAGTTTGACCTAAAAAAGAAGACCTAGACAAAACAATATGGTGGTTGCACGAAGCCATTTGGCACGGTCACTTGAGACTTCACGAACTGGAGGAAGTAGGGGCAAGGCTATGGGGGCAAAGTGCGAGGCTAGACAAAGCAATTGAAAAAATCAAAATAGGAGGTACACAAACAGGCTACGCGAGCATGTGAAGAAAGGGACTAGACTTGGCTAGCCCTCCTACAATACTAGCACAAGCCGTGACCCCGCTATCATGGTTATGAGTGCACCCTACTAAACAAGGGAGCACAAATCACAATGCGCTATCTAATTCAAGGATACACAAAGGGTGCTCGTAGCCTGGGCTAGTAGGGAAAAGGAAGGCTCGCATGAGGGATATGACCACCTAACTATCTATAGGAGGCCAAGTCTTAGTGTTCCATGTATTTGAAAGAGGGCGCAGGACTATAAAAAGATCTGCAGGAAGGTTGTGCGATTCGGTTGTGGCACTGCGATGACAAAGGATGACAAAGGATTAAAGTGATCCAAAGGTGACCACAAAGCCGACCATGGATATAGGGGCAGAAGGAACAATGCCAATCACCATGGGTTTTCCCTTAAAATCACTGTGGCCAATAGAATGGACGAAGCTACGGAAGGAGGCCAAGGCATCAAAATGGGATGGAGAACTCACCACATTAACCAAGGGTGAACTAGGTGACATTAGGGACATAGTTCATGAAGTCACCTAGGAATCAATAGACGAGGCCATGTTGGAGCAACAGATTGTGTTGGGGACACTCCGTGCATGACTGCAGGAACTTGGGACATGGGCCTCATAGCAGAGAACCCTTGCTACTTATGGAGTTACGGGTATGTCAGCCACTGAGCAGCTAATAAAGGTCTGAATGGCAAATACTATTACACTCTTGGCAGGAGCATTGATAACAAAAAATGCGGGCGACAGAGCTGTGGTGGGTCGGATTACGAGGCTTGGATTAAATTTGGCTGCCCTCCCATGCAAAATCTTGTACCAGCTCTAGGACAGCGCAATGATGGAGCTCCACACTAGGGAAGGACATGTGGTACAGGTACTCAACAAGTAGAGAATTAATATAGAATAGTTGAGCCTCCAATAGGATGAAGCGGTTGCAACAAAATTGGCAGCTGGAACAAATTGTAGGGGAGGCATGTTCACGTGCCCCTGAGTTGGAGATTGTGGCCGCGTTGCCTGTTGACATACGAAGCCATGAGTTGGCTAGTGACTTTTGTGAATATGAGGATTCAGTTGGCCCTTAGCTTGTAGATTGTAGAGCTGAAACTCCAAGCCACAACCTTCTACACCACTGGAGGTCACCGAATAGTGGAGGGGCATCATTCAATCCAAACAGGAAATAATAGCACGTGCTATGCAGGAGTGATCCGACATGTTGGATCAATCACTTATTACGCGCACATCACCATAGGAGGATCCAACCTTACAACGGTTTGAAACAGAGGTAAGGGAGCTAAAACAAGCCTATGATAATGTCAGGGGGACCACACAAACAGTTGATATTATGCAGCACTTGACCCGAATGAGAGAGGCTCAGTCTCTTAAGATACAAGTTGACGCCGCTCAGCAGAAAGCAGCAGTGATTAAAGAATAGATCTAGCCTTGGCTTGATGAGGCATTTGCGGTTTCCACCACCATTGAGCGAAAGGTGGCCCACATGCAGGCAACATATGCATCCGGGCAAGCGACTACAACAAATACTAATGCATCAATGGCTCGCACAGAACAAGTACAGCAGATGGCGGAAGAGTTTGCTGCAAGTGTAAGAGAAGCGTAGAAGTTACTGCATGACCTTCGCACGAAGATTGCTGCACCAGCCGAGTGACTCGGGATGAGTCACATTGATTGTATTAAGGGCCTGTTGGGTAGCGGAGGCCCTGCGTAATGGTTTTGGGACTCTATGTCCACAATTTGGGGAAAAGTATGGTAAAGACTCCGCGAAGTGCATAGAGCGTGAATTGTAATGAGTCAAGTCAAAGGGTTGTCCACCCAAGAATAATGTAAAATAATAGGAAGTGAAATAGAGCAAGGCTCTATGGCTAGAAGTCAGGTTTTTTTTATAGTTTTGTTTAGATCTCAATGATTATGGGCTTGTGAAGGAAATATTCTCTGTGTCTATAAGTTTGAGTCAAGGGTGTTGGTAGACAAATAGAGGCTCTGCAGTTGTGTGCACAGAAGCCTGGCAGAGTCTATCATTGTGGGCGTGGACCCCTACAACTGAGTGCACAGGGTGGATCTGGTTCTACTGACGGAAGTTATTAATAAAGATAAGTTGTTTTATGAAATATCACAGATCTATTGTGTTCTGGTTTATGCATTTTCTATATGAGTTTATATCTTCAAAGAATTATGATTGAACACACTGGGTTTTATTATCGAATGTTTGCTTAAAGACTATAACCAAAAGATCAGATCTTTAATCATTTCCTTAATAAGAAAGTACACCTACACAGATCCATGCAAAATTCCAATAGTAGTACAGAGTGGCGCGAGGCCATAGGATGGTTTGTGACCCCTCCAAACCACATCAAGACATCCCAAGGGTGTGGAAACCTGGTTATAGCACCCTCCCCTTCTACCTCGGGTGAGACCTTAGTCTGCTCTCCAGGGGCTATTGCCAAAAGGGTTGGTAGTTGTGGGATTTGTTTGGCTAATAACTCTTCCAAACCTGGATTAGGGCCCAATAAGCCAACAATCATGCTTTTCTTTCTCATCCGTACCCATTCTTCTTCAAGTTCATGAAGTTTCAAATTCCCTCGCCGAATGGCTTCCTACAACTACACAATTCCTTTAACTAGGTCCTCGCATACTGTCCTAACCGTGGGAGCTGTTGTATGGGAATTCTTCTCTACTCTTATGGTTTTGTCTCTTTTCGTCAGTGTTGGGGTCATTTCTGCATTCCGATTTTTGCTTATGGCCCTATAAGCCCATCGAACTACTGGTAAATGCAAGTCCCAATCAGTTCGTCCCACCTGGTGAACTCTATTCATGATTCTGCATAGCTTTTTGGCTACTCCTATGTCGAATAATTGTGGTGGGCATCACTTTTCCTATTGCTACGTCTGGTTGTGATTTTCGATCCTTAGTCTGGGATGTGCTTGCTCAGCACATGTATATACCCATCAACATAGGTGGGTACACAAGCTGCTTCGTCCTGGCTGCCTAGCTTTCATTTGATGCTGGGGACTTCCAAACCGTAAGCGCATCCATATTTTACATTCCTGCTGGTTTCGAATGGTCTTCTGATGTTTACTTCACCATCTTGCAGGTGTTGCTTGAAATGCCCATTCCAGTGCACTATACTTCTGTTGTTCTGGTACTACGCTTTCAAATTTTTCTAGGAATTCATCCACCACTGTCACCCCATTATAGGTTGGTGGTTCCCTTGCCTTTGTCGTCACGCAATGTAGTGATCTAATCATCATGTTGCAATTCAGTGTTGTCACTTCGTGCAATTGGTTCTACTAGTGTTCTACTTCTTCATCTAAATCCAAAGTATAGGAGTTGTCATGCTCCCATGAGATTCTCCCATCTGTAGTTGAGTTCACTCGATCCTAGTCTCGCATCATTATCTCGTAAATACAATCTAGCTCATCATCGCTTTCATCGTCATGCATTGGTTCAATGCAGTGTGCTCCTTTGGCTGGGACTAGCGGAACTACTATGCGTAGGGACCTTTTCTTGAATATCATCTTTCACTTCTTCAGGTTAATGATCCCGTTCATATCAGTGGCCTAGTCTATTCCTGGCAACGTGGGATAAGGATTTTTTTCATCAACAATCTCTATTACTTCAAAGTCTGTTTATGTGCTCACGCCTTCGATATCAGTTGCTACCCCTTGCAACCTTCCCATGGGCAAAATATTCTGTTGGTTCAGCATTCATAATTGAATAGGGGACCACTGTAACGCAGGCCTACCCATGCATTCCCATATCTACTTTGGTAACACATTCACATTCGAACTTAAGTCTAGGATTACTTGATCCATCTCATACTCACCAATCTGCATCGTCAATCTCATTTCCCTCCCAGTGTGCAATCCATGCTTTCCTAATTTATGTAATATGCATGGTTCCCCTGATCCTGCGCACCTAGTGATCAACTCCTGTTGTCCTTTAACTGCCTTATTGTTGCAAAACAGTTTCATGCATGTCTCCAAAAAGGTAGTCAACATAAAAGGATCCATCCTTGGCTCTCATTGATCCTTACTACCTTAAGTGGAGGCTTCCACGAAGCCCTTCTTATCTTCCATGAATGTCTCCTTTGCGCGTTCTAAGTCGAACTTAGGTTCCTTTGTAGGAGCCTTGCGAACCCATGTATCTTCCTCGGGTTGCTTCCCCTTATCCTCCCCTATGGTCACACCGCTTCTGAGCATTATGTTCACATTTGGGTCCTTTTCGCATCGTTCAGACCTCATCATTTGAATTTTGAGTCAGAGGAGGTTGAAGTACCCCTTTCTCGCACATCTATGTGATCAACGTAGGATAATCTACTGCTTCATGATCAAACTGAGCATAGTATGAACAGGATATTATCGTTTGGTTGGTACAATTGCGGGCGTAGTTCCCTGGTCCTCCAAAATTGTAACAAATTAACTGTCTATGGCCCCTTCCTAGCCCCATTCCTTCTTGGGTCCCTATAATACTAGTGATTACCCCATTACTATTGTAGTTATACCCCTTATTAATATTGTTGTGCCCCTATTGTCCCCATATTGTTATTAATGTGCCCCATAGAATCCCTCTATTGTTATTTTTGTGGCTTTATATTATTATTGTTAGGTCGGCTGGGTTATATTGTGACTCCTTAGACTCCTATATATAGAAAGGAGGTTTTTTCATTGGAATCATCCAAGAATGTTCATTTATGTAATGTAAAGGAGGTTTCCCCCTCGAAGAGGCTGAATTCTAAGGCGTTGATCTATCTTTTCTATCTTTCTTGAAGTTGGTTTCATAACATTTGGTATCAGAGCTTTGAATTCTAGGGTTTCGCTGCTCCAAACAGGGCATCATGGCATTTTTGTTATAACTTTGTTTATTCGATGTTTCAGAAGTTGAAAAAAAACCCCATTTGTGAAGACATCGCACTAAATCTTGGGTCCGAATTTTAGAGCTTTTTGCACTATATTTGCGGAGATATGATCTGAGGAAGTTGGTCTTTTTTCAGACTCCTGAATTACATTCCAAACATGTGACCTGGGGAAACTTGTCATAACTATTTCTCTAAGCATTGGATTGAAATTTTGTAAGAAGGTGCAGAAAGAGGATGGACTGTAGTTTTTTCTATATATTTTTCAGAGCTAAAGGCGAAATAGTGACTCATGGCACGTCGTACAAGTTCACTCTACTGAACTAGTCTATAATTAGGTCACTGTGGGAGATTTCACATAACTCTTCCTTGGAGAATTTGGATCAGACTGGTAACATTGGAAAGAGGACATAGAGGGCTACCATAGGTCGTAATTTCAAAATTGGATGTTCTGAAAGTACAAAGATACATCAGAGGCAATATCAAGATCCCACAAAGTGAAAAAAAAGGTGTGTAGATTCTTTTAAATTTTTTCTTAAGATTGGTTTGAAAATTTATTTTGAAGTAATTCAAAGGGCTAGTAAAGCATTATTATCGGTAACTGATGCCTCGAGGAAAGAAAATGCAAACACCTAGTAAGGAACCTGAAAGCTCTAGCATGACTCATGAAGAAGAGGAAGAAATGCTACATGATATATCAAAATTACAAGAACAAGTGCAGCAAATGTCACTCTCACAAAAGTTAACAGAAGCTAAGATAAATGGCGTGGAAGCTAAGATGAATGGCATGGAAGCTAAGATGGACAATTTGAAGATATATTTGATCACAAATTTGAAGACAGGCATGGCAAATTTGAAGACAGATTTGACAAATTTTCTACAAGAAATACTTACTAATGGTGAAAAGGTAGTAAAGGAAACTCATGATGCGAACAAAAGAAATGTTAATCATGATATCATTGACTCTAATATGGGATCGAAGACCCACCATATTCCAAAAATCGATATGAGTAAGTTTTATGGCAAGGATCCCGCAACATGGATATTACAGATGGAGCAATTTTTCGATCTCAATAATGTGAAAAACACACAAAAGGTATGCATTGCAACTTTATATTTGGAACCAAATCAGATTGTATGGTATCAATGGCTTTTCTCTTGTAAACAATTTATCACTTGGGCAAATTTTACAGAAGAATTGATAGCACATTATGAGGTTACAAAAAGCAACACTTTTTTTAGTCAATTGATAAGTCTCAAGCAAAAGGGTTCAATAATGGAGCATAATGAGGAGTTCCAAAAATTAAACATAAGGGTAAAAGATATTCCAGAGGAGCATAGGATTGATGTGTTCATAGGGTCTTTAAAGGATAATATCCAACATGATGTTCGCCTTTGGAACCTAATTCATTAGAGAAGGCATTCAGGTTAGCAAGAAAAATGGAAAGCAAAATTATGGCAACCAGGAAGCATACCACTCACATCTATAAACACGGAAGTGGTGTTGCCCCTAGCCTTCCACAACCTATAAGGTTGACACCACAACAATGGGAAGAAAAAAGGCAAAAGGGCTTTGTTACAGTTGTGATAGAAAATACACTAAAGGTCATAAGTGTGCTGAGAAGAATTATTCTACATAGATTGTGAAGAGGAAGAAGAAAAGGCACAAGAAAGGTCAAAAGAAGAGGATATAATCCAAGAACAAAGCCTAGATAAAGAAGAAATGAATCCAACCATATCTTGTAATGCATTAACTGGAATTACCACTCCTCAAACCATCAAGATAGAAGGACAAATCAAGAAGAAAAAGGTAATAGTGTTGATTGATTCAGGAAGCACCCATGATTTTATTCATTGTACAGTAGCAAAAGAATTGAATTGCTTCCTATATGCAACACCAGAGTGTCAAGTGATGATTGCAAATGGAGGAACAATAAATTGCTCTAGAAAGTGCCATAATATCAAGCTATCCATGGGAGAATATGTATTGACTAGCCCCAATGCTTTCCATTCCAATGGGAGGTGCTGATGTTGTACTAAGAGTCCAATGGCTACAATCCCTGGGTACAATAGCTTTTAATTTTCAAGAACTTTTCATCAATTTTTTTGCGGAAGGAAAGGAAGTTGAATTAAGGGGTATTGCAGGGAAACCAAGAAAGATAATCAGCTCTAATGGTATGACAAAGCTTCTAAAAACGGAACAAGGAGGTGTAATTGCACAATTATGTTCGCTAGATGTTTCCACATCGGAATCATCTATTTCTCCAGATTTCCAAAACGTCCTGGACAATCATTCCAAGGTATTTGAGACTCCCAAAGGTCTCCCACGTATGCATTATCATGATCATGCTATTCATTTGATTCCAGGAAGTGTTCCTCCAAACATCAGGCCGTACAGATATCCATGCCCAAAAGAGTGAAATTGAACATATGGTTGCAGAAATGCTAGAGGCTGGTATAATTCAACCGAGTCAAAGTTCTTTCTCTGCTCCAGTAGTATTGGTGCACAAGAAGGAT